>PVKS010001185.1:0-24862 GCA_004027875.1 Aplodontia rufa
AGAAAGTCTAGACGTATTACCTGTGAAGAGGCCCTAGGCATCCAGGCAGCCTTGAGCTACGTTTATTCATTTCTCATTCTTATGTGGCCAAATGTCATATCTATGACGTAGAGGAGTTAAATATGATCCTCTCAACACTTACATTTTGTTATCTTAGAGACTTATGACCCTTAGTCCTTGAACTATCTAGGACTGAGGGACGGTATCTAGTGTTTGAAATCAGAGAACTCTAGATCTCCAGTACTTGTAGGATGGTGAGACCAAGATTACTGGAATTGCATTGCAATTCAATAGCAATGCAAGTTGTTTTTTTTTAAGCTTGGGAAGGTATGGAAAAGGGTAATGTGTTTGAGTTGGATTTTATTCCTTCAAAGCTTTAGTAATATTTACATATATGAGAATGTCCAAACATATGCTCTAACAATTTGTGTACTGAATTTTGTTTATTGTATTCTATGTTTTTAAAACTGTTTAAAAGTGTTGACAAATAAACATATTATTAACTTTTACAAAACAACATGGCCTAGTATATTGGAAGATCAAATGACCCTATTAAATAAGCAAATTCTACTTCTTCTAATCCATGTGGAATCAAAGCATTTTCCAGCTGGGAAGAAGCATTATGACAATTTAACCAAACTCCTTTTGTGGACAAAAGGATGAGCAGGAATGGCCACATGTGTTGCCCATGGGAGAGTTAGTTATGGGAAGAGCTTGATGGTGCCAGATAAGAATCTTAAAACATATTCCTTTTTTATGATTCTGAGGACAGTGTCCTTGTCCTTGGAGAAATCTGGGTAAAGAAAAATTGAGAAAAGCCTGTGTCTTCAAGAGAATTCTAGCCATTTGCCATAGCTTATGTGAACTATCATTACTTGTAGGCAAAAAAAAAAAAAAAAAAAAGGAGAAAAAGAGCAAAATAAGAACATGACTTTTGGGGCTGGAGTGGTGGCTCAGTGGTTATGGTACTTGCCTGGCATGCATGAGGACACAGGTTTGAACCTCAGTACCACATACATAATGAAGTGTCGGAGCAACAAAAGCCACATGAAAAACTAAATAATATTGATTCTCTTTCTACCTCTCACTGTCCCTCTCTGTCTTTAAAATAAAATTAAAAAAAGGATATGTCTCTTGAATTTCCGTTAAGATAAACCCTTTAAAAAGTCACTTTAAGATGATCCAAAAGCTTGATTTTTCTTTCCCTTAGCATTGAACTCTTCCAGGAATGGAGCTGCATTAAGAGTTCTTGAATCATTCAATGATTGGTTGGCCCCAGCAGACCAGAAAGTCTATTTTCCTATGTGTTTCAGGGAGGTTTCAGCTTTCTCCTATCTCATTTGTCTTTAACTCTTTCATTTCACTTTTAAAATTAGTGACTGCCACATCATTGCAAGAGAAAAAGAGGAGGTGGCATGAGAATTATTATGTGATTATCTCATGGCTTGCTCAGGCAAAGTGACAATTCACAGATCTGCTGGACAGTGACCGAGAAAGTGGTCAGTTGCCAATTTGTGCCAGGAAAATAAGCTTGTCAGTAAATCCTCTTAGTTCTTAATATATCTGGAAGTGCCTCAACAGCTCTACTGCTACTGTCCAGGTCCAATCTTTATCACCTCTCACCTCAGTTATTGCAATGGCTTTCTGTTGATAGCTATTTCCCTTTTGGCCCTGGACCTCTTTCAGTCTATCCTCAACAGTAGCCAAATTGATCCTGTTAAATTGAAAGTCATATTATATTATGCTTCAGCTTGCTTCAAATCCTGCAATAGCCTTCTATCTTATTCAGGTCAAAAGAAAACACTTCACAATGATATTTTCCACCTTTACTCTTTTACTTCTTGGGTGACTTCTCTTCTCCTTGCTCCTGGATCACTTATGTGGTAATCAAACTGGTTTTGTTGTTGACCCTCAATCAGTCATAGCATATCCTCTTCTCTGATCTTTGCATGTGCTGTTCTCTCTTCCTTAAATTTCTTTCTTGCCCGACCATCTCTTTCAGATTTCGCTTATATAGTTCCTTCTCAAGTAGATCTTCTTTTTAGAAATCAAATTTTAAAAAATTTCAAAATTCCAAGCTTAGGACATAGTAGTCATTCAATCAACATTAAATCAATGAAAGAAAGACAGTTGTTTTTGTCCCTAAAGGCTGTGACATTACTGAGCATCACTTTTAAAATATTTCTAGACTCTCAAACTTGTTTAGATTTGGAATCACAAACCCAGAACTGAAATTAAGTCTCAGTGTGAGTTTGGTCTCAAGGGCTCTGCAGTCTTCAGAATGGCAGCAAGGATGAAAATGAAGTCCTCCACTTTGATTTGCCAAGGTTTTATTTTATCAAGTCAGGATACTTTTTAAAAACTCAAGAGCTTACAATTACCCCCTGCATGTGCATGATTTATTAAAGAAAATATTTTAAAAGAGTGGAAAAGCGAGTTTTAGAACACAGACTTTTTTTTTTTTTAATTTCAAAATGAAGAAATTAGCTTCACAGCAAAGTCTTGTGCCTATCCTGATTTTCTTTCTGCCAGCTCTGAAAGGTAGGTACATAGGAAACCTGGGCATTAGACTCCAGGCCCACAGTCCTCCTGTAACCGAGTCCCAACCAGCCACAAGCAGAGATGGCTCCTTCTGTCCACAAATAAAGGACACAAATAAAAGAGTACTTGTGTCTTAACTGTGTCACCCAAAATCAAAACTAAGGGTTAAAATACTAGTGATAGAAATAAGGATGTAGCATTTTTAAAAGATGTAAGCGTTTGTCTTAGGAAAACCCACTCTTCAGGCCATATTCAGTTCATGTGTCTGAATGTTGACTTATCTGACTTTGCCAAAGAGAAATCACATCAAGAGAAATGAGGACTAACGAGAAATTATTCAAATACACAGATGAATGTTAATCATCTGAGTCTTACCATGAAGCAAATTGGATGCTTAAAAACATCTGAAATAGAATTCAAGTGTGTAAGGCTCCTTAATAAATTAGTAGCTATTTCTATACAGGTTGACTTGTTTGCTTGCTTTTAAAGCTTTCCACAACTCATGGAGGGCAGGAGCATATTTTCTAAGGATGTAGGGTGGTTGATTATGAAAAGGTCTACAAAGGTAAGGAAAGGTCAAAACTTTGTGGTTAATAATAGATGAAAAGGGGAAATTTATGAAACCACAGGAATATGTAAATGGAGCAACAGTTCAGACTCCAGGTTCCTTATGAGGCTGTAACTTTCTTACTCAATGCACAATTTTTTCACCATGTTTTGAGTTCATGAGTTGTTTGTAGTTTTTTACATTTAATAAAAATTAAACTTAAGGAGAAAAATATTTAATGTCTAAAATGGACTTCTCTGAAGCAGTGATTGTGGATTTTATATTATAGTATAGGAACTACATTGTTCAAACCTCCTCAGCACACGAGCGCATGACATCTGAACACTAATAATACACAACACAGTGGGGTGCATCCTAAAATGCCACACACATAGGCTGCAAATATATTTGGACATTTCTGCCAAAATAAATCACTTTGCGCCCCTCTATCATATTATACTTGTTAAGTCTCCGTGAGTTGTGCTGTCAATTTTGAGATAGTCTTGGAATTCTAAGCAAAATAAAGTACTTGGAGAGCATTTATCTGTGGTTCATCCAGTATAAAATAACTACGTTTTGGTACTAATACGATCCAGTTTGATATAGTGAACACATTGGCTATTGAAGATTTTGAATAGCATCAGAAAGAAAAGTCTGTGTCCCAGCGTTTATAATGGCAGAGAATTTTAATGCATTTTATTAAAAGAAAAGTTAATTGCTGTGTGTCTGTGGTGCTACACACATGTACACCTAGTGACTTGGGAAGCTGAGACTGGAGGATTGCAAATTTGAGACCAGCCTTAGCAATTTAGCGAGGGCCTAAGCAATTTAAGAAGACCTTGTTCTAAAAATTAAAAAATAAAAAAAGTCTGGAGATTTTGGCTAAGTGCTCCTGGTTTCAATCCCTAGTTAAAAAAAAAAATGTTGCCCAAAATTTGAATAAAAGCCCTCAGACATTTTAATATACTATTTTAAAAAGGGGAATTATTTGAAATATAGTAATATTATCTGTAGTAATTTTTCAAAATACTATTCAAATTGTTTTTTTAAGAGAGAGAGGGATAGTGAGAGAGAAAGAATCAATTTTATTTAGTTTTTCATGTTGTTTTTGCTGCTCTGACACTTCATTGTGTACATGGTGCTGGGATTCAAATCCATGTCCTTATGCTTGCCAGGCAAGTGAAGTAACCAATGAGCCACTGCTCCAGCCCCCTATTCAAATTGTTTTAATACATATAATTTATTTAAGTTATTTTCCAGGGCTGGGACCAGAACTCTATTCAGACATTTGCCTGGAAGCCTTGAGAGTATAAAGTATGTAACTGTAAGCTAGAGGACCAATTCCATGCATTACACAGCATGAGAAACTCCGAAACTATCCAGAATAAAATGGGGCTGGGTCCTACATAGATATGGAGGTTGTATCATCATGTGAGAAAGACTGATGATGCTGCTTAATTTATGGGAATAGAACTTCTAAGTTTCAATTTAAAACAACACATTTTTAACTCATTAGAAGAACCATAATTATTTTATTAGATGATTTTATCTATATTAGAAAATAATGCTAGTGTTAAACTAGCATTTTCCTTAAACTTTATCTTCTTTTACTGAGCATGGTAATCAGCTTTTTATCAAAGTGTAATTTATTTTAATGATCAAAACCTTAGAACAAATTTGAAAATTGCTAGAAATAGGTCAACAATTTTGAAACAATCTAAATAAAGTGTCTTCAGATGAGGGGCTGAGTGGGTTTATCTCTTCCATCTCATTATGAGTGTATTGGAAAGATAAGTGATTGCAATAGAAATGGAAACAATCATCCTGTCATGTTTTCCCACCTGGTATTTCAAGGCACAACAATAGATCTTATTTCATAATTATAATGAACCAACACTCAAATTTTCAATATTGATAAAATTAAAAGATAAGAATAGTAAGTATTGTACTAGAATTCAAGGAATGTAACATTCAGGAATTTCTGATTCAAAAAACTTCACACTGTAAGAACCTGCTTCAGGGTATGAAATGACCTCATTGATTTCTGATTGTTCTGCCTGGTGTTTCTCTTTTCCCTTGTGATTTGAAAATCTACTCTTTCTCCATCCTGCACTAATCTCTCCTTTAGTAGTTGTCCTTGCTGTTCTAACTCACGGAGAAGGTGATGGGCATCTGCATTGGTCTCCCTCTATTACCTTTAGCACTGCTGAACACTTCCGTTCACATTGTGCTCCTTATCCTGTCCTCAGTAATGAAGGGACTAGGTGTATCTCCCTCTTCCTAAGGCCAATGACTCTGTGGTTGTCTTGAATCCAGCCTGTGAAGATCCAGTGCTGTCTTGAGGTGTTTATGGGAACACCCTCACTCTTGGGAAGCATTATCCTACTGCTAGTTCAAGAATACTATGAAAATACTGATTGCAACATATATGATCACACACATAAAATATAAAATCAAAGCTACCAGTACTACAAGTAATGTACATATTTACAGCAAATCCATCCTTGCACATTATTTAAGACTACTTACTTCTCAGCGTGTGACCCTTAGGTCATCCACAGCAGAAGTGTCTACTGTGCTTTTTTTTTTGTTGTTTGTTTGTTTTTTAAGAGAGAAGGAGAGAGAGAGAGAGAGAGAGAGAGAGGGAGAATCAATTTTTATTGAGTTTTTCACATGGCTTTCATTGCTCTGACACTTAGTTGTGTATGTGGGTGCTGGGGTTTGAATCCGTGTACTTGTGCATGCTGGGCAAGCACCAAACGCTGAGACACTGCTCTAGCCCCTCTACTGTGCTTTTTAAAAGAACATCTTGGGCTATACATCAGACCTACTGAGTCAAAAGTTCTCACTGTAGGACTTGTAAACTTTGTATGAGATTATTATGGAAAATAAAGTTTGAGAATCCTTGACTTCGTATGATGGCAGAGATAGTTCCAGCTATGAGTGCTCTGAAGGTGAAGTTTAAGGCAAAGAAAAAGACCACAGCATGAAGTCTGAAGATCTGCCAGGCAGGGAACCCAGGTAAAGAGTGCAACCGACCTGACAGAGAGGACAGGAAGTCCACGTTCAGCTTGTCTGTGCTCCTCAAATCTCTGTGAGTCCTCCCAATTATTCCTAATTGATTGTCTAAAACCTTGGAATAAGTCACCCCAAAATGAAACATCTGAATGGATCACTTTCACACTAAAATCAAGTCTGCCTAATATTTGCTCCCTGTCACTGTAGCCACTACACCATCCTGCTTAACACAGCAAAGTACGCAAGTCAAACAGAGCAAGTTAGCATCCAGAACTTTCTTTCTTCCCTCCCTCTTCTCTGCTCTGGGTCTGATAGGAAAGAAGAGAGACAAATGCAATAAAATTGCTCCTTCAAGAGCCTGGTGCTGCTATGACTATTTACTTTTCTTTTTAGGAGCTTATTTCTATCAGCCTGGGGGATTAAACTCTTTACCATTGAAAAAGGCCAAGGAAACAAGCAGTGAACTGAAATTCCATTGATTCCCAATACATCTCTGTTATTACTTTTATCTCCTCCGTGGTGTTCCAAATCTCCTTCTGTTATTGGCTGTTAGCTTCTACTCTCAAATGGATTGCGACCTTTCCATCTCGATACACTTTGTTTTCTCCTTCCCCTTTCCACCCCATCAATTGTTTTCTTATTTTTCTCCTTTCTTTCTTTATCAGCTTTTTCAAATGTCTAGCATATATCTTCAGGTTCATTTTCTTACAATCCACTTTATTTCTAACCCTTTACGTTAATGACACTGTTCTCTCAAATACCACCAGTGTCATTACTTTTCTAAATCTATAACTTTTACTCCTTTTCATATTAATTAAAAGCCATAAAGTATAACAGAGTTCAATATGCATACCCTGGGAATCTTCCTACCAAACTGCTAATTAATCACCAGTTTTAGTGTGATAATCATTTAATACATGCCCATGGATTTACATATCTTTACTTGGATATGTGAGGTTACATTTTATCAACATTTGCTACTGTTTCATTCAGAGTTTAATTTATTTTTGGCAGATGATTAGAAAGGAAAACCATAGCATGGTATGAATTAAATATGGCACATCTCATATAGCTATATATTTACTGATTTGGACCTTTTGCTGATTTTCCATAAAGTGTTCTACAAATGTATTATTTACTATGCCTTGAAATAGATGTGTCACTCTTGCAGCAATCAAATTTCACATATCTTGCCACAGGAAAATTCTCTACGTAATCATTAGCAATATAATAAAAAAAAATTTGCTTTATTTTACTGCAATTTTAAGTGTCTAAAAATTTAATAATGAAATTACAGAAAAACATTAAAATAAATTGTTAAACAAACCATAAAAGACAGGGAATAAAGAAAAATATATCTCAGTTCTTTGGGGATTTTCAACTTAATAGTAACATTCACTTCATATATTAAAACAAAATATAAATAATGGGAAGTCTTAACTGCACTCTGATCTTATGTACATGCTGATCACAACTCTTACACCAAATACACCATACTAATGAACTATATTTACTGGGATGATGTTAAAATGTATGGAAGACTGATTGCAGTGGGCTGACATTTAAACAGTCAGCCTGAATAGGTTTTCTCTTTGTTAGTACCTCAACTTGCTGCAGGCATGCTCAAGGCCCAGATGTCTGCTCCAACCCAGAGGGAGCTGAACTTAGAGGCTCAAACCACACAGCGTGGTAGCTAAAAATGGTCTTTATGTAGCAGGACAGTAATACTCACATCTCAAAGCTTCTTTAAATAACTCTTTATGTTCCATTGCTTATTTCTAGGTGAAAGCCACATTTTCCATAACTTTGATTCACTTAAGACCTTTTCTGTCCTCTTATCCTTAAAATGCCAGTAGGCTTCCCACAGAGAACACGAGCATTGCTTTCTCCAAACACACTTAGTTAGCGGAGTCAAAGCATAGCTGCATGCCACCATGTCACACTGTTCAGTGTCACTGTAGTCCCATAACGTCTGGGCGCATTTTAACATGGAATGGTCAGAGCTCTGCAACGCATGGGGCAGATGTATGGGCAGCATGCCCAATAATTTGGACTCCGGCCCTTATCTGCCCTTATGTACTTTCCCACTGATTTTCTTTATGCTTGTATGGGTTAATTTTCCATGTTAATCATTATTATCTTGAAAATTTTAAATATTTGATTTGAGCGAGATTAAAGGATTGATACATGCAGTAGGGAAATGCACACTTTTACATATGCAAAGAAATACATACAATTACATATATATATATTATGCATTTTTTTTAGTGTGGAAACATGAAGACAGCAACTTCTGGAACAATGTCAGCTTTTGTGTCCCTCTTTTCACTTTATCTAATTAAGCTCTATTCTTAGATGTTCCTACTGGCAGACCATAAAATCATGTAAATCCAAAGTCATGGCAATTAACACCGCATGGTAACTATCCTTAACACAGATTTCTTTGACACACTCCAAACAATGAACATGAGAATTCAAATAAAGTATTATAGAATGGAAAGGCAAAGTAAAATAATTGCTGGTAAATATTGATTCTATAAAATAAACAATTGAGACTTAGCCAGGAATTATGGATACCAAAAAGCAATATGAAAGTAATAAATATTAACATGTAAGATACTAATGTAATAATATTGTAAGACAGCTGAGTACAGGCTGGAGAATATGTAATGCCACTATATTCTCAATCTTTGACAACATATAGCCAATCTTGCCCTTTAAAATAGACTTTAGCCTCTTGATGTTGTTTATAATTTTATTCTCAATATTGAAAGAATTTCATGGGAAGTGATATCTTTTGTCAAAATTTAGTTGACTTTCACACATTATTTAAACTTTTTCCCACATCTGTTTCTTTTATTCTATTTATGGTTTTCTTTATTTATTGGTGTTGGAGATTGAACCCAGTGCACTGTGCTAGGCAGGTGCTCTTGACACTGTGCCAGATCCTTAGCCAGTGTTCAATTTTTTTAATGAATTTAAACAGAATAATTAATTTTATGTATAAAAACAGCTTTAGTGTTTGAACTCCATTTTGTAAAATTATCTCCATCCTACCAAGTATATCTTTATCTACGTCCTTCATTATATTCACACAGATCGATATGTCAGGTTAATAATTATTATTTGGAATAATTTAGATGTTACAAAGAGATGGAAGAATTGAGATACACAATAGGGGTGTGTGTGTGTGTGCGCGCGCGCGTCTGAGAGAGCGATAGCTGAAGCAGTGTTCGCTAAATGCTAACACTGATTACTTTTGGATAGTATCCTATTGTTAGCTAAGATTCTTAAAAATGACTGATGCCTGGTAAGCATCCAGTAACCACTTGTTGCGTGAGTGATGAGAAAGGGAAAGCTCTGATGAGCTGTACAGGTGAAGCTTCTGACAAGGGAGCACTGAAGGGGCTGCTGAAAGCTGTGCAGCAAATTGTGTTTTGTGATCATATACATTTGGGGCTGAGAAGATAATGAGAGATGTTTCTATCAGTAAAAACAGCATGTATAATTTCCTAGTTGTAAGCTTTGTTCAGTAGCATCGGTAAAGGCAGAGATAACCAATTAACCTTCTTCATTTCATATTCTGAAATTAATGCCAGAAAGCGAGGCAATGAAATGTACAACCTCAAAAACTCAGGGCAGGTGTCAGCCACCCTCAGATTCCAGCTCCTGGGACACTTTCTCTGCCAAGACTGATAACAGCAAGACAGAACACTCCCAATTTAGATAACCCAGGTATCTTCATGGCTGAAAGAAAGCAGGATTCACATAATCCAGCAGCTCGGCGGAAACGAACTGGATGGGGAGTCAGAGGACAGCTCCACTTTGGAATAATCGCTTCTCTGACTTCAGTTTGCTCATCTGTAAAATGAAGATACTAGTACCTGCCCTGTGTACTTTAGAGGGTTGTGGTAGAGCACAAATTAGATAAGGGAAAAGAGTGTGCCCTGCAAACTGGAAAGCAGTACATATGGCAAACTTAGTATTTAAGGTCACCCTTGATGTTCTACAGCAGGAAGAACAGAGGAAAGAAAAAACAGCTTTCCTGTCAATTAACACCTTGTCGGTGGGAGCCCCTCAGGGAGATTGTGTAAAGACAGCAATAGAAAGCTAATTGTCCCTAAGTAAAGATCTTCATGTTCATGCTAAGGAAATGGTTTCACTGATCTGTCTCATTTTAGCAGACATAGGTCAAGTTGCTACCGCTTTCGACTGATCCTTCTCAGGATGCTTCTGCAGCTCCCACCTTCCTATCTCATCCCTCCAGGGTTATTGTTGAAGGCTCTTCCTCTTCTTCCTAAACCTGTTTTCTTCCAATGACCTCATCTATCTTCTGTCTAATTCAGTTCTATATGGACATCCCTGACGCCCATCCCACACCTAGATCAGGATGTTGCACTGGCCTCTCAGATCTAGCTTGTCCAAAATGGAGCTCATCTTTTCTACCATACTGCTCCCAGGATTTGCATCAACCCTTTTACCCAATTTCCCAGTTTGGAAACTACAGAGCAAGGGATGTGACGAATGGTTTTCTACTGCAAAATTCTATGGGATGCCACTCCTGCAGAAGAGTCTCTAAGTGGAGCCAAAGCAATGCAGCGCACAACCTGCATACAGCGCATTTTCTCCCCCTGACAACCCTCCCAACATCTCAGCCATTTGCTTTACCTCAGGGGTCACTAAATCCTTGATTTTACTCAACAGACAATTCTCAATTTATGTTCACTTTAACACTAACGCTACTTCACGGTGTGTTCTCTGTTTAGTTGATCAGTGCAGGGGAGATATTTTGAGTATGGACTGTTTTGTATGAAAATTCCGATGCAGGAAGGTTTTTAATATTCTTTGAAAATGTATATATTTTTAAAAAGAGACAGTGTGAGAGAGAAACAGAAGATCAATTTTATTTAACTTTTTATGTGGCTTTCATTGCTCCAACACATCGTTGTGTACGTGGTGCTGAGGTTCGAACACCGGTCCTTGTGCATGCCAGGCAAGTGTCATAACCACTGAGCCACTGCTCTAGCTCTGAAAATGCACATTTTAACGCTATAGACAGATAAGTGTGTGTGTGTGTGTGTGTGTGTGTGTGTGTGTCTGTGTTCAGTAGATTCTCCAAATGTAGCCCCCCAACAATTCTCTTTCCCCATATGCTCATTCTGTTCCTGACATTGTTCAGGAACCAATTGTTCCTTCCTCTGATCTATCCATGCTAACCTTGTGCCCAGTCTTTGCCAACGAGATATTATCAAGAGAGATGCAATCAAATATTTGCCAGGTGCTTGCACTGCAACTTGTTCTTTGAAGCAATCCTTCTTGGCACTCAGATATCATGCTTTGAGAAAGCTGCAAATAGGAGGAATGAAAACAAAAAACAAAAAAATGCATGTTGGAAAATAGACTCAGCAGAGGTCTCAACTGATTGTACCAACCTACCAGGCACGTGAATGAGCCATCTGGGATGGTCTAGTTCAGTCAAATCCTCAAGTGGCTATGGCCCCAGCCATCATCATAGAGAGCAGAAGAACTGCCCTATTGAGTCAATTGTAGAAAGTCATTGGAAATAATAATGCTTTTTTTTTTTAAAAAAAAGAAATCACGAAATTTAAGGTGGATGATAAACCTTGTATGCTGTGTGTGGTGTGTGTGCTCATGTAAGTTATCTTTTATGAATCTAAGATAAAGAGAGAAGACCATGAGCCAAAGTGATATGTATAGTTTTTTTTTTTTTGAAGAGAGAGAGAGAGGGACAGTGATAGAGAGAGAAAGAGAGAATCAATTTTATTTAGTTTCTCATGTGGCTTTCGTTGCTCCACTATATTGTTGTGTACATGGTGCTGGGGTTTGAACCCAGGCCCTCGAGCATGCCAGGCAAGCCACTGATGAGCCACCACTCCAGCCTGGATATGTACAGTTTTGATTGAAATAGTTTTTGAAATAATTCTCTGCAATATTCAGTAAAGCTAACTGTTCAGGCAGTGGCATAAATAATAGAAATTAAGAAGAGAAGGCTCCAGAGATGAGGTAAATGGGGCACTGACCCTGAGTGGAAAATGTGGTTGATGGATCTCCTAAATGAGCCTTCTGGCAACCTTTTAATATATTATACCCATGTCCAATTGAGAAGATGGTACTTAAAACAAGTGAATATTAGCCATGATTGAGGAGCTCGCAACACTTCTTCCACCAGGAAATTGCATAATTAGATCCCTTACCAATTTCTCGCCTATCAGACCTAACAACCTGCTGAGATCTAGGACCATCATCGAGTCTACGCATCTATGGGAGCTATGAGCCAGCCAGCAGAACAGCCTGCCTGTCTTCTCTCAAGTCCTGATTTCATGTGGAGCCTCTGGATCACATGTAGATAGCCTCAATACACAGCATTTGATTTCAAATAAGCTTGATAAATAATAGGTGTTTAAAAGTCCAAACCCAACAAAATTCCCATTTCTTCTTTCATTATTTTAGTTCCTATCCTTATCACCTTTGAGACTAACGTGCAAACTAATTTTCTATATACCAGTTAACCTGTTTATATATAGTTCTATTTCCTTCTATGAATGCTCCATAATACTATTAATGATATTTTTAAAATATATATCTGTGACCTCACTGCCCAGTTAGAAAATTTGCAGTTGAAATCCTCTGCATACGTAAACATTATAATTTTCAAGAGTAGTGTAAGACACTGTATGTCAGGGTAAGGAATTTGACTTTATGCTGTAGGAAATAGAGTTGATAATGATTTTTGTGGAGGGGAGTAAAAAAACAAAGAAGATATTTTGAAAATATCCTTTCTACCCTCTCAATTTTGGATTCATTAATTGCTATTTATTTATTTATTTATTTTAAAGACAGAGGGACAGTGAGAGAGAGAGAAAGAGAGAGAAAAAGAATTATTTTTTATTTTGACTAGGTTTTTCTTGTGGAAATAGTTTATAACAACAAAAATAAGGCTTTGCTGACTTTTAGAAATACGTTTCCAACTCTTGACTGCACGCTTTCTCATGCTCCAGTTCACACTCATATTCACATGCCTCCCCAACTCAGTTCTGCCCATATCTCGAGTCTGTAACTTTATGTTTACATAGAGATAAAATAGCTTTCTGCTTCTCACCAATTTCTATCATCTATGAAAAGTGGAACAGGTTCAGTGGATAATCTGAAACTGTCCCTTTCCTTCAAGCCGCTCCACAAAGGTATATCAGCACCTGTGTTAGTGTAGGTTAACATGGTTTGGGGAACACGGCTTATAGCTGTGACACTCTAAGTGGTCCCTCTGGCACTAGCACCAAGTCTCAATTTAAACTGCCTGGCAAAGTCCGTTTACTTTCTACAGAAACAATTGCAAAGTTTGTTCCTGGAAGCTAGCAATCCTGGCTGCTTTTGTCACTGGCAGATAGCTGCAGTAATTAAAATCATTCCATAGCCATTTGCTGAAGTCTGCTCAGTTTGTGGCAGATTGACTGAGAAAGAAGATTAAACATTAGGAGGCATTTCTTTTCCTGACTCTTTATATAACTCCTGCTAAAGAGCTAGTCACTGTTCTTGTGTTGCCAGAAGTTTGAGGTTTCAGCTCAGAAGGGGCTTGATGGTTTAGTTCTTCATTTTAGACTTATCATCTCTTTCTCCCACTACATTATGAAGTCTTAACAAGCCTCATTTTTCTCAACTGTAAAAGGGTTACTATACAATGTGCTAAGAATTAGAGATTATGTATGTGTAAGTGTGCATTGCTTAATGTAATATACAACAAATAGCAGTTATTGCTATGAAGTGATTCTCACTCTTTCACCTGTTTCAGGTTGGTTTCACAATACTGGGAACTCTATCTATCCTACCCATTTTTGAAACCTCCAATGACTTGCTGAAATGTCAGCAAGTCATTTTCTGTGGTAAGATTAAAAATTTTCTCCGAACATATGGAGTGCTTTAAGTAGATGAATATAAGGCATTTTAGGTCAAAATCATATATTGGGACATCTCATGGTAGTCCCCAAAGATATGAGTCTACAATACTTTCTGATAAATCATTCCTTAAGAATTGTTCTCATCATTTGAGTTTTGTTACAACATATATTAAAAATTAGGTCATAGGGCATATGAAAATTGAAAGGCTGAAAGATATAGACTCTTTTATAAAAACACCGGGATTTATTTCACCAGTCTTTCATCTTCTAGAAAGTCTGCTGACTGGCGAAATGTCATATTTAAATCTGTCCTCATTATGCATTTTGACTGGGAAATGCTAGTTTTCCTAAACGTGGTTTTCATCCTTGTTGGTAGCCTCAGTAATATCTCACTTTAGCAGTCTTAAGTAGGAACTGCCAATGTGCTTGGGCAGCATTTCCAACATATGGAATTTTCTGGGTACATACCACACACAGGCTCAGTGATGGCTACTGTGCCAACCACCATATTCATGCATAAGAAATGTATCCTCAGCTATGTCATTTGTCCACATTTAGAAATCCTTCGGGGTTCAGAATGAGAGCTGTGGTTTTTCAAAAGAACAAAACGGCTTGGGAGATTTTATTTTCCCTCTACTAATGTCCAGAGGCACTAGTTCAGTTAAGAAGCAAATTGAATTTTGCTGAGGAGAAACTAATATATTTGAAATATCCAGCAATGTTCCCCTTCACCTGTATTTAAAAATGGTCAAGCTGATTTAGTTCATACTTGTGATGTCAATTGTAATGTTGGAATAAGATCTCACGGACCTCTCTTTAATGACTAAATATAGAGTGGAAATAACAATTCAACAGAAAAATCTGCCTTGTTCTACTGACAGTACCTTTACAAAGACCATGACACATGGTCTTCTACTATTGTGTACTCAAATCCTTCTTTGCACTAGAAACCTAATAAATTACTTGGTAGAACATGATTCCCTATTTTATCCTTGCACACAAGAAAGCAAATTTAGTTAATATTCTATTGATATAACAAAAAGTTGTTGGTTTAAAAATGTTATACAATGTAATAAAATGTAAGGAGATTTAATGACTATATAGTCTCATCTTTGGTAACCCAATTAATTTCTAAATCTGTTCTTTTGAAGATGAAAATGATAACATAATCAGCAATAATAGTGTATAACTTGGTTTCTTCTCTATTTCTCTCTGTAGCACTGATGAATGGAAGAAAATTTGAAGAGTTTTTTTTTTTATTTTTAGTTCTCAATATCTTTTCCCTGTGTGAAAGGCAGTGATACCAGAATAGCCAAGCCTTTCTCTTCTCTATCATTCTCTAACCATAAAATAAAATGAGAATATTTCAGCAAATCTATGAAATGAAGATTTATTTTAAGATAAGTTGCTTCAACATGAGAAGCTTTTCTGAAGCAGAAATGTAGCTTTGGGTTATTTCTCCAGTTTAATATTCTGTGGTTTTCTTCCAAATATTTTTAATCAACTTAATAGTAATCTATCAGCTCTATAATTTAACAATTACCACTAAACCATAACATTGATATTAGTATCTAATCACATATAATAAATAATTATTATTTTAATGTGGAAATATTTTCTGAATTCTTAGTTTGAATGAATATTTTTAGAATTTTTTCAGATTGTAGGTACACAATTTAGAATTAAGTAAGCCTAAAAAATATTTTCACACCTTGTTTGTTTTGTAAAGAGAGAGGGACAGTGAGTGAGAAAGATAGAGAGAAAGAGAGAATAAGTTTTATTTAGTTTTTCATGTTGCTTTCGTTGCTTTGACACTTGGCTGTGTACGTGGCGCTTGGGTATAAACCTGCATCCTCGGGTGTGCCAGGCAAGTGCTGCAACTGCTGAGCCACAGCTCCAGCTCTTTCATACCCTGTTTTAAATCATGAACTAAATATTCTGCTAGGTCATTAAAAACAATAGCTGAACCTGAAGGCTCCATGTTTGTCATCTGTGGAGCTTTAGAAGAAAATGTGGTTAAGTGACGAATTATGCCCCTTTTCTCCTATGGGACGTGAGAGTCGTTTCTGTTTTTCTTTTCCATATCGCAATAGACTTTTTCCTCCAAAGCCTGTCATTCTACTTAACCTGAATCAAATATGTGCACTTTTGCATCCTCTTGGAAGCCAATTAAAATCACATTGTAAAGGGATAAAACTAAGCTAAAAACCTACAAAACACTTACAAATGCAGAGACAGATAGAGGAAATACAAGAGCAAAGTAGAGATGTCAGCAAAATATTGAAAGCTGGAAAGCAGATGGATGAGTGATAACACATTTAGACAAGCAGAGGAAACTGACAGCCTGTGCCATCTATCTGGGATGCTAAAATCAAGACAAAACCCCTTAAAACATCAAAACACAGGAACTGAAGGAGTCAGATATTTCTCAAGGCTGAAGAACCAGTGGGACTAAATAAAAGAAAGGGAACAAGTTAAACCCCTTTCTCTTGAATCCTGCAGGAGACAAGTAGTGGTTCTAGGAGCTGCACTGACTAAGTAAAAGTGAAAAGGTGAAAAAAGCAGTCCTTTCCCCAGCTCCCTTTTGAGAATTCTGGAAGTCAGGGTTACATAGAACAAGCAAGAGGTTGAGAATTGCTCTCTGGGCATATTGGTTAGCCCAGGAGGAAAGGCCTAGGGAGTAGAGAGAGCTGGGTCCTTGCCCAGCTGTCCGCAGTGAGTAGGGCCAACCTCGTGACAAGCTCTACCTGTTCCCACAGGGCTTCTAGTCAGCTCATGGTGCCTCAATCATAAAGTAGCCTAACTAGGTTAGGAACACCACACATTCCAAAAAAGACTCTATGATGAAAGACCAACATCAAAACAAACACGCAAGGGACTTAAAGGAAATGTGGAAATGCAGGGAGCAGAAGAAGACTTAGAAAAAGAAAAAAAAAATTATCATTGCATTCTTAGAGAACTAAGAGAAAAGACTATTCCCAGAAAACAAAAGAGAGCAAGATTTTCAAACGAGACTTTGGTAAATTTTTATGAAAAAGAGAAAGATTTTGAGAATTAAAAAAATGATAGTAGCTGTTAACATTTTAATAAATGAAAGGTGAGGAAAAGAAAATTGAGGAAATATCTGAGTAGAACAAAAAGAAAAGAGAAAAAAGAGAAGAAATATAAAAAAAAAGAAAAAAACTCCAGAACACCCTATAGTTAAATGATAGAAATTTCAGGAAGGAGAAACAGGGCAAGAAGGAGATGGAGAGGGAGAGAGGGAGAGACAGACAGGGAGCAAATACCAAAAAAGCAATGAGAAAGTTTCTCAGAAATGAAGGACATAAATTTCTACATTGCAATAATTAACTCAGAGCAATTAATTCAAGAACAAGTATTTATCTCACACCTTCCACTGAGAGACAGTTATCCATGGATTTCTTGCATTTTAAACGCCTTGTGAGCACCAACTGCCTTTGTTCCAGACTTTCTTTTCAAGGATACTTGGGTAGCAAGCAGCCTTGGAAAACAGAGATAGAATCTGCTCCTGAACCAAAGGGTAGTTTTTTGTTTTTTTTTTTTTCTTTTTTTTCCTTATATTTTTGTAGAGCATCTCCCTTTGGAGTGCAGGGCAAATACACTTACTGCCCATGATAAAAGAGTTGAGATCCCTAAGCTTAGTGTTCCTTTCCTTTGATGCAGTCTGTTGAGTTTAAAGGTGTCATATGATCGTCTTAGTTTTAGACTCTGGAACTTGGGACTTGGAGAAGTAATATTATAAAATATGACATCTGCTGGGTGTGGTGGCACACGTCTGTAATCCTAGCAGCTAGAAACACTGAGGCAAGAGGATTAAGGGTTCAAAACCAGCTTCAGCAACATAGTAAAGCTCTGTTTTAAAATAAAATATAAAAATAAAATATGGGGATTTTGCACTCCTCTGAGTTCAATCTCTGGTACTAAAAAAAAAAAAAGACATCTAGTTATGGCAATTGTTCCATTCTTTGACTCAGGTCTCTTATAACTTCTGATTTGTCAGTTTGTATGCTGGGTAAAACATCAGACCCATCAAAGTTTTTGACAATTTTGACAATGATGATGAAATACACAGAGACATAGTTTTCAGGAAGAGGAAGAATGAGGATCTTACAGATTGATTAGATTTGAAAGAAATCCATAGGAATCAGTAATAAAGATGTTGATTAAATTATATGGCTAGCAAAATAATAGATTACCCTCCATTATATTGTCTATTAATGAGAAGGAATTGGCAGGATAATTGCTGTCCAAGTAACAAGAGGTGGGTTCAAAGACAGCTGCACTAGCAGTGCTCTAGTTGGTGTGAACTCTATTCTGGACAGTGAACTATTGTTAATTTGTCACGCAGTTCCAGTCTGCCCAAATGTGCCAAGTATCACCATGATTCATTGTGTTTAGGCAGAATATTTCCTCCTTTTAGACAATAGTACCAGAGGTGTGTACCCTTGTTGAGTGAGAAAGGCGAAAAACGTGTGACTTTTATAGACAGAAACTAACTGAGTTGTTGAAACTTTGCCTAATTTTTTTTAAAAATGAGAAATACATGTAATCCTTGTTAAGGAAGATTATTGACAGCAAAACCTTCTAAGGGCTCAGACCTTCTTACAATGATAGCAGTCTATCATGACAAGTCTAGATTTGAAGACAATAAAAGATCTAAGAGTTTGTTTTTTTGTTTGCTTTTATTGGCTTTTATAAAGAGAACTTTTGTCCTCTTGGATTTCTTTGAGATAGTCAGTCTCAGAAAGGAAACCAGAGATGATGGCCAGCAGTCAGGCTTTTTCGCCCTGGACTTTTACAATGTCCATGTAGATGTCCCATTGGAGAATGAGAGGATGACATAAAGAGGTCTAGAAGTCCAGCAGCAGCACAGCTCGGGATGAAAAGTGAAAGCAATGCTTTGTTACTTGATTCAGAACTTTTCTCACTAAGCCCTCCCTTGTCAATCCATACCTTCTGTCTGTCATCCTTCCCCAACTATAGTTACTATAAGGAGAAATATATTTAGTGGTGGCACCGAGATCTCTCTGTCCTCAAAGGGAACTGAAAGCTATATACATGTTTGAATATGCTGGGGAGAACACACACCAAAGTTCAATAGATGGGGTTTGGATATAGAAGGGGTGCCAAAGTGACCTTGAGAGTCAAGCCCTTTGGGAGAATTCAATATACTATTTGTGTGGCTCCCCTTGTGATATGTGTTAATTGCTGTTGTATGCCTATATTGTGAATGTTCATAAATGCCAGAAGGGATTTTCTTAATTGGGAAGAGCCACAAATAGAGAAGTGCTAGCACCTTGGGTGCCTCACCGTCCTAATGACACACTGAGCTAACAGCTTCTGTGATTGATGATTTTTCCAACTGGAGTCTTGGGATACTCCTTGGGGTTTGGGACTGGGCATCCTGGACACAGCTACCAGGTAGGTGCTCACTTTTGTAAAGCAACTATTAACTGGCTACTAAAGTTGTATGGAAACTGAAAGTCTGATGCAGAGAACCCTGTGAGTCTTTAGCCTGACATTTCTATTTTGGAAAGACGGACAGGCCCACCTCGATTGGTAGAAGGAAGTGGTATATTATTCAAGACTGTAGCGGGCTTAGAACCAGTAGCATTTCAGCTTTAGGTGAAAGGATGGAATTCTACTGCATGAAACTTCCCAGTTCACAGTAGGTCCCCTAAATGTCTCGGCCTGGTTTACTTCAAATGGCGAGAGCTATACGTACCTTGCCAGTTCTGCAGAACTGAAAATAGATGC
The DNA here is from genome assembly GCA_004027875.1 of Aplodontia rufa. Lineage (NCBI taxonomy): Eukaryota > Metazoa > Chordata > Mammalia > Rodentia > Aplodontiidae > Aplodontia > Aplodontia rufa. Next base: position 19,798 of record PVKS010001185.1, read on the forward strand.
GGTCACTCTGTTCAGTGGGCAGAACATAAGGCTGTATTCAGAGCTCCGTCCAATATTCTCCTTGATGAACCTTGCCAGGCTTTTACTGACTCTTGGTGATTTCCAATGCCCCAGATTTTTTTGTCTGACACTTGAAAAATTATAGACTGGTAAAGTTAGTGAAAGCCCTCTTTTGAGACTATGAATAATGTAAACAAATTGTGGCTGCTGATTGAACCCTGCACTGGCCTCAGTGACTAACGATGAGGGTGGGACTGTTTTCAGAGACTGCTGTTGGATACTGCTCTCCGTTTTCAGAGTCTAGGGGTGATCCAGTCTGTACCATCTGATGCTTGCCACTATTCTCCCTGATGGCTTATCGCAAAGGTCATGGCAAGCCATCCACCACAGTAGACCAGGCACAAAGTGAAGAGCTCTAACTGCTGAAGAACCTCTGGCTGAAGATAAGAGAAACCTCAAATGACAGTAAATGTGTCTACAAAATCAGAGTACCCTTGGTTTCTTGGGAAACCTTCCTTGAGGAGTAACGGATTTTAGTTATGCATACTTGTCAATTATTAACTCCAGGAAAACAAAATATGAAATAAATATAATCATAGTGTTCTACATGGCTTGACTATTAATGATATTTAAACAGGCATAAATATGAAAACACCAAATATTGGGACAGAAATATATTGGGAGAGAAGAGAAATTTTCTTATGGACACGTTTTGTAGTGGAATATGCTAAAGCTGATGAATAGCTAAATTCCCATCCTCCATTATAGGAAATCATTAGACACTCTCTCACTTAAATTTTGAGAAATGTAATAAAATGTCATTTAAGAATAAGGAAATATATACCAGAAGAAACAACTGAAAGAGCTAAAAGTGGTTGTCTTTGGGGAGAGGGAATTGGGATGAACAAGGAATAGAACAAGAGACTGTGGGTAATTTCTAAGCCTAAGTAAACTGACTTTTGAAATCATATGCCCACTGTATTCATGTGGTGGGCTGCCATAACAAATTACCACCCACTGGTTGGTAACAGATGTATTTTATCATAGTTCTGAAGCCTGGAAGTACAAGGTCAGGGTGCTGGAAAGTTTCATCAGCTTTGAGGGCTTTCTGCTAGCAGATGGCTGTCTCTATGTCCTCATGCAATCCATGGTCTGTGTACATGCTTCACTGCTGTCTTGCTGTCCCATTTTCTTCCTTTTAGGACAGCAGTCAGAAAGGACTACCCTAAAGCGTTCATCCTAACTTCCATATTTGAAGGGTAATCTCCAATTATGTTCGAAAAATTGAGGTTTAGAGTATCAGCTCATGAACAGGGGAATGAATTTCTGCTCAGAATATGCACATTAATTAAAAGCTATCTCAAAAACATCCTTCAGATCTAGGTCTGATGTTGCATGCCTGTAAGTCCAGCAACTCAGGAGGCTGAGGCAGGAGGATCATAAGGATCATAAGTTCAAGGCCAGCCTGGAAAACTTTGCAAGACCCACTCTCAAAATAAAAAGTAAAAAGAGCTGTGGATGTAGCTCAGTGGTAGAGCACCTTGGGTTCAATCTAATTGCAGTATCTGTAGACATTATCATACTTCGCACATTATAACATGACTGAAATAGTAACTTTTTCTTAGATTTATTTATCACATTTCTAGGAAAATAGTATATTTTCCTATAATGCTATATCCACTATCAGTTGTTTCCTCTCAATTCTGGAAAATCCCCTTTCTACTACTTGCTTTCTTGTGTTCACATCAATTCTTTGAGCTTCTTATTCATACTTCTCCACACTTCTCTGCCATTGTTTTTAAACCTCTTTTCTGGCATAGTACCTTATTTTTTCCACAAGACCCCAATCACAGAATTTTTGTTGTTCTTGTAGAAGAAATTGGATGTTAATGAGAAAGAAGAAAAACAGAAATTCACCTCTAAGGTCTATAAGTAGTGCTCTATAATTCAAGCTGCGCTCTATAATAAGTCAAAACTTGCTCTGGTTAAATCCATGGGGAGAATATGTGAATCTGCCAGCAAGCACTGCAATTCAAAATGAAGTTTTGTAAGCAATGATAAGAATTCTGCTTTATCACAATGCATTTGAGAAGTTCCTGACAGAAATTCTGAAGAAGATTAATGAGAAAATATGAAACAGGATTGAACTGAGAGCAAGTTAATATATTGCTTAGCACTACTGTCATTCTAAAATAACAGGAAACACTGGGAAGAGTCTATAAATACTGAAAAGAAATGAATACTAAGCTCACTATGGAAGAAGAAACATTCAAAAGTATTAGTTGTATTAGAGCAAAAAGGGAATAGCCAACAAAATATATTTATTTAACATTTATACTATATTTGAATCTTTTGATAATTTCCAAATTTTATACATTCTTAGGGAAAAAACAATTTTGGAACCTGTGAGTGTCGCTTAGTGTTAGAGCACTTGTCTAGTATGCACGTATGCATGAGGTCTTGGGTTCAATCACCAGTTCCACCCCTCCACACACACACAAAGGAGCCTGATATGGTGGCACACACACATTCCTGGTGACTCGGGAGGTTGTCAGGTGGATTCCGAGTTCAAAACCAGCCTCAGCATCTTAGCAAGGTCCTGAACAAATTAGCAAGACCCTATCTCAAAATAAAAAATAAGAGGGTTGGGATGTGGTTCAGTGCTAAGCACCCCTGTATAAAAAGCAGAAAAGGGGTGGGGCAGGGGAAGAAAAGATCAGTTCAGTTTTTATTATATATTTTCAAAGTTTATATTAACCCCTCCTCTTTTTCCAACTAATTTCATTCTGTTCACCTGCAAAATACTTTTATTATGGTAAGAAGATATTTAAGATGGGCACACAAGGCTAACAAATCCACTTTGTCATAGTTTATTTTACTGAATTAATTACCAAAGCACCTAAAATGTTAGTAAATGTGCAATAATGTATTGAATAAGCACACATGAAAATTTGGGTAGAGAAATCAGTGCCTTCCCTGAGCACTCTGCAATTTGCCAGAGGGTATGTACTAGTTGGAAGGTATTTAAAATATCTTTCTTTCACAAGAGTTCACAATCTAATTGATGACATTGATCTGCATAAACAAGCACTTTTAGTAAGTATTTAACTTTTCCTCACTTGCAAATAATTCTCTAAAATCAAACAAAAGAAATAAAAGAGAAAGGTCAATGAACTCCAGATTCCTGTACTCAGAGATCCACTCTGCCTTCCTCCAGAGTGGGCCCCAGCAACTCTTCCAGCGATGTCTTCTGGCTGGCATTTAAGCTTTATTTTGGTTATTATTGCTTACCAGTCATGAAGGTATATTTTATTATTTGTCAAGTCTTATTACTCTTGAAGAATGAAAGATGCTACAGGAGTTAAAATAACATTACATCTACAAAAGGTTGGCCTGGATTAAAGCTAAGCATTTCTGCTCCACTTAAGCTTTAGGTATTACTCTCTCTTTGTGATGCAAATTGCTCTACACCATAAGGATTTTCTTGGTTCTGGGAACCATCCTGGGGAGCTGAGCTGAAACTAACTCTTCTGCAATCTGTAACTACTTTGCTGCTTTCTGTGGATACCTAAGAGCAAAGTGAAATCAGCCCAACTCTGCTTAATAGGATAAGTCATGGCTTGGCCAGCTACTGGCTTAATGTGTGTGTGTGTGTGTGTGTGTGTGTGTGTGTGTAGAATATCTTTCAGCAGCATAAATTTTATGCAGAAAATCACGAATAAGAAACAAAATTTATAAATTCAAATTGTTAAGACCCTGTTATTTCTTCAGAATGAGCAATATTACAAATATTAAATTGCTTCAATATAATTTTAATGAAATCATTAGAATTTTGACTTTTTCCTTTACTTTTCTAGCATTTTTAAAATAGGGCTTTGAGTCTTCAGTTTTTGTATCACCCTTGTATTGAGTAAGGAGACCAAGTGAGCTGTCAGCTAAATATTCAGTGAAATTTTAAATTTAGCAGAAACATTGTGGTGAAGGAAGAAGGGTGATATAATAGAGAAACAATTAAGAAACAACAAAGACAACAACAAAATACTATTAGCCCAGGCCTCATGTGCTGTGCTAGAATCTTCCCTTCACCCCTCTGTCCCTGACATCCTACTGACCAATTTCTGGGTTGGAGAATAGGACAAAGATTGCACATGGGATATTCAAGCCAACAAAAACTATATTTCAAAACTATTGTGTCTAAGTAAAATTTTCAGAACCTTAGTTTACTGTTTCTTAAAGGACTATCACATTTTTCATCTTCTGTCGAAAGACAGACTGCTACAGATAAATAGTGATGTACAAACACAATGGAAAGAAATCAGAGATAAAATGAATAAGGAATGATGAGATACAGGAACAAATCAGAAAAAAAAAAGTAATTCTGACTACATACGTGAAAAGGAAATCTTGAGTTTGGAGCTTTTGTGTTGGCAGTTGAAGGATGAAGATTTTCGTGTGGGAAAATTGGCAGAAAACTCATTTCAGGTTGCAGTACATGTGAGGATTGCCCTGTGTGATTCCTGCTATGGAGGAGGTAGTTAATAAACATTTTTTTTTTCCTGTGACCAAAAAACAAAGCATGCCAATGCCTAGATGTTTGAAGAAAGGTTAGTAGAAGACCATAGCTTATAGTGGACAGTGTGTGAAGGACCCAAGGAAAGAAATGTGGTACCAGAAGGGAAGGGGTGGAGTTTTGAGTGCAGAAATTAATTCCTTTACCTACTATTTGTATAATCTTGCACATATTTCTTCCTTGCTGGGCATGAATTTTCTTATTCGTGAAATAGAGATTTAGTTTCGTAGGGCTGTGGTAAGGAAGTACCACGCACTGGGTTATTTAATACAAAATAAATCTATTATCTCTCAGTTCTGGAGGTCACAAGCTAGAATCCAAGCTGTTTGTGGATTATGCTCCCTCTGTAGGCTGTTAGAGAACGTTGTTTTGCCTCTTCATAGGTTCTGGTGTTTTGTTGGAGATCTTTGGTGTGTTTTGGCTTGGAGCTTTATAATTATAATCTGAGCCTTCATAGTCACTTGGCATTATCTCTATAAGTCTCTGTCTTTATGG
>PVKS010001185.1:24962-150669 GCA_004027875.1 Aplodontia rufa
CCCCCGCCAAAGCTCATGTGTTAGGCAGCAATATTTAGAGGTAAAAGGACTCATTCTGAGAGCTCTGACCTCATGAGTGGATTAGTCCGTTTGATGGATAAATAACTAGAGGAGACGCCTGGGTGGTAACCTTAGGTCTGTGTTGTTGAAAGAGGTAGGTTGCTGGGATTTGGACTTGGGCTTGTGTCTGTTCTGGGCCCCTTTCTCTCTCTGTCCCTGCTTTCTGGCTGTGGGGAGTCAAGTAGCTTTCCTTTGCCACACACATCCTCCATGGTGTTCTACTGCCCCTCAGGTCCAAAGCAAGAGTCCACTGACCATGTACTGGGACCATGAGTCCAAAATAAAATTTTCCTCCTTTAAATTGTTTTTCTCAGGTATTTTGGTCATAGAGATGAAAAGTTGAGTAACATAGGAACAAAATTCAATCCACAGAAGGAGTAATAATATCTAATATCAACTAATTTTATTATGTTAGCAAAAGGCTCCTGGGGATAAATGCAATATCCAGAATATATACACATTTTATATTATTTTGTTAAAATCTTGTAAGGTTGCTCAAAAATAAAATAAAAAAATTAAAAAAAGGCTTAAATATGATAATGTATGATTTTTAAAACAATAATTATCATGTAACTAATCTATACTTAGTTCCACCTAAGAGAATATCATGCAACCATCATACCCCTAACGTGTGTACCCTATATGCTCCCTCAGAAAGAAGAGAGCCTCCACAAATGTTATATTTGAAATTATGAATATGAAGTACAGCTATTCCTCAACTGAATTTGTGAGAAATCATTGATGATACCTAATCTGACATATATTTGTAATAGACTTTGATTTCTTGATTACTTATAAAGATGCAATTAAGGAGACTGAGTGCACACTATGTGCTGATCAAGGCTATAAATGATTTGTGAAAATTAGCGATCACCCAAAGAGTTACATGAACATTCTGTTTTTAATGGATAAAGAACTTGAGGTATAGACATGTTAATTGCCTTGCATAGGATTACATAAATAGTAGGAGGAATAACAGGGTATAAAATTTGACAGTATGGATTTACATTACAGGTTCTCGAATTCTACCCTCTGTGTTTTTCACACAGAGCATGCAGATCAGTAAGTAAAGGAAAGAGCCATTTCCATTTTTCTCCCCTTAGTCGTCTTAGTTTTTCCTGAAATTGTAAAATGTTTCACCATTCCTCAAGGGACAAATCATATACTAAAATAAACTGACAGTGTCTCAACTCAAATGACTGCTTTTTCCGTCCTTAATCCATGTTCATTGGAAAGACGAAGGGAAAGATTTCTTCTATTGTCCTGATTTCTTTATCTAAAATGCATGGTCATGAAACTTAACCTAATTCACATAGCTTGACTTTGTTATACAATCATAAAAAATTAAATTAAAAACTGGAAAAGAGTTTAGGTTTAAAAGATGACTTCTAAAATTCCCCTATCAAACTTGTAGCATCTATATAAAGACATGTCGGTATCATAGAGTAAAGGTTACTTGTGCAGGGCTATTAGCTCAGGCCCTTCTCTGCCTGCATTTTTGTCCTGCTGCTTGCCCTTTGGCCATTTTGTTCCCGTTATGCCCTTTCCAGTGTGCATGAAGGAAAGACGTCAGTATGTGAAAGTTTTGGTTGTCATGCAATTAGCCTAGGCAGGCATTTTAGGCTCTAAAGCAACTAAAGCTTCATTCAGAGGATGTGTTTGTGAAAAACCTGAGATTGTTATCTATTTAAACTATCTCTGCCATTGTTACTAGGTGTAATAAAATATTAATTAAATATTTGGAGAAAAATAACATAGCGCATGAAGAAGGAGATTAGCTTTTCACCTGTAAGTATTAGTGGTTATAATGGATCAAATTTTCACCAGCTGAAATGCAGCTTATTGCCCTACAGAAAGTTACCCAGGCCACTCTCCGAACAAGAAAAAAAGGTAGCCATGAAGCTGAGTTTGACTCTCAAGTAACAGACTTGTGCTTCCAGTCCTGTATGAGATGTTTCCATATGAGGATGACACAGGCAGTTTTAATTCATTAGGTTCCAAACGCAACATCAAATTTTCTTAGCCAACATTGGCTACTCTATGCATTTGGGGGATCTCCCTGGATCATCTTCTATACCTGCAAGATGCTATCTAATCTTTTAAAAATGCTCAGCTATTTAAATTTGCTTACTTTTTATGACCCAAGCTATATTTTTGGCAATGTTGGTTCTCTCCTGCTCTTTTAATTTTATCTTTATGTTTTATTCCTTACATTACCTTCTTGAATTCTAGAGCATTTGTATATCTGCTTTGTGTCCTTGCTTCATGATCTTGCATCATGAAATTAAAATTATTGACATAATTTTCATTGGACTCAATTTGTGGGTGTATGTTGTTTAGTTGCTTTTCAATTCTTTTCACTTCCCTCCCTGCTAATATCCCTTTATTGATTTTTGAAAGAGGTTAGTTTTCCTAAAGTATTTATCAGCAGTATCTATTAGAGTTGGAATGGTGGAACTTTTTCTAGGGAAGCAGAAATTTCCCTTAAAGGCTATGGTTTTGCTCATGAGTTCTTTTAGCTTCCTGTGTTTACTTAAGTAACGAAGCAAAACACTTCCTGTGAAATAAATATTTCAGCTGATATATGACATCTGATATGTGACTTAAACATTCAATCAACAAACATTTGTTGAGTGCTGACTTTATGCTTATAGATTTCCACATCATCAAGATATATCCCTCATTATGTTGGTCTTGACTGTTAGAAATTTTTTCTTTTGATAATCTGCAAAATTAATTAGAAGCAGCAAATACATAATAAATACACCATAATTGTAACACACTAATGATTTTTCTGCAATATATTCAATATACAAATTTTCTAAGAATAAACTGAATTTACAAAAGTATTGTAATTATTTTTAAAATAGTATTTATTTTATTATTTAAAATCATCAGTATGAGTTTTTTTGTTTTTGAAGAATTCCAAGTATCCTTTTAACGTGATAATGATTTCAAAACATCTGAGTGACATTTGTATTTATAAAACAAATCAGTAAAAATATCATAAAATATTTGAAAAATTTTTACTTTTGTTTTACTTCGTACAGAATGCATAAATGCTATTCAAATTTACTACTATGAAATACACAAAAGTTTAATCAATGTTTATATGAATGGAGATATATAAACAGCATGAGGGTAAAAGTAGTTGCCATTGTTCTATGACTGTACCTGGAATGGCTCTGGGGCCCAGTAGATGCTTGACAAAACTTAGCTTCCCTCTCAGATCATCCTGTCATTGCAATGCTGCTTTTGTGAGGATTCGGTATTATTTCAACATGTAAGTTTTAGGAAAATGATGATTCATCAAAATCTCACTTAACCTCCATGGCAAACTAATGAAATGGAAGCAATTAAAACTCCCTCATTACAGATGAGGATATGTCATCTTTGGGAGGAAAAATAACTTGTCTAATAGAACTAAGTGAGTAACATAGGACCTGGGGTTCAAATTGGGTTTCAGAGTGTGAGCTTTTTAACCACAGTACTCTGCTATGGATAGGCAGAATCTCATGCACTATGTAAGATGCTATTAGATATTATACATGTACAAGTTCTAAATATAAGTAATCATACAGGTCAGGAAGAATCTCATACACTATGTAAGATCCTATTAGATATTGTACATGTACTAGTTCTAAATATAAATAATCATATTGGTCAGGTATTATTTTCCTGATAAGGAAAACAATGATCAAAGAAGTAAAGTGCTTGGCCCAATGTCATCGACCTAGTATGAATGGGCAGGGACCCTGGACATTAGAAATTCGAAGATGAACGTACTTCTAGAACTGACCTTAATATGTTCTCTCCTAAACTCTGCTTACTCTTGCTGCTTGGTGGTCTCTTTCACATACACAGAGTGCAAGTTGGGGTCAAAAGCATGGTATACATCCCATGGTGGGAGGGGATGCTGGGCAGTAAGGGGAAGTGGTGACAGTCCATTCCTGGAAACTCTTAGCCTTACTGCCTGGAGGTATGCGTTAATCCATTCCTGGAAACTCCTAGCCTTATTGCCTAGATAAATGTCCTGGCACACTGTTAAAACCAAACCACTTGAAAGTGACTCAGAGATTGTATACGGAGATCTTAAAATCATACTCTCTTTGAAGCTATTGGGCTTCCTACAATATTTATTGAGAATTTAGATACAACAAAAATCATTTCCAAACTAGCCTATGCTTTAGAAGTGATGAAGAAGGCCCTCTTAGGGCCTATCCACAGTTTCATTATTTCTTTGTTCTTCCTTTTTTTGGTCATTTTTCATTCATATAAATGCTTTAAACATAACTAACATTGTATCTAAAAGTCTTGTACTTAGTTTTTAGCAGTAACACCTGGAGTAGTGTCAACAGCAGATGGAACAGGAAGTAGAAAAGAGCCTAGAGAACTTTCAAAATTAGGGTGACCTGACATGTGAGGGAGATCAGGAGTTCGGTAATAGGACAGTTGCAGAGTGGGGAGAGTAGCCAGGCTCTGGGAAGGGAAATCCATTCCCATTTACTTATCTGTGAAATGGAAGTATCTTAATAGCAACACTGTTCATGGTACCTGATAGTATTTCAAAGTCCCTTTATCCAAAGCAAGTAAAAGATTTGCTTTGGAAAACAGAAAATTTGTGCCCAAAATAGATGAATGTACTTCTGGAACTGACCTTAAATTTCACTGGTCTATTAAACAGGAGTCTTTGATTCTTCATATTGGCTAAAGAAAGGGGAGAAATTATTGAGACATGAAATTGGAGATCTGCAGCAGAAAAGCTGGTTTCATGTATTATTCATTTCAGAGCCTTACACACTACCATCAGAGCTTTGTATCTTTCCCTCTCAATAAGCAAAAAGTAGTGATTGCTGACTCAACCTGTATACTTACCCCAGTTAGAAAAGCCAGTCTTTTTTATTGCTGAGCCTGAAAGATCCCTGGACGGACTCCCTTTTTGGCCAAGCTTGGGTGACATGCACCTTTTTGCACCCATCACTGTGGCTAGTGAAAGAGCTGTAGTTTGTCTACTAGTTAAGGGGAACCAAGGCCAACTTCATCTTCATGCTCTAATCAGTGGAGATTCCCCATAGGAAAAGGAGTAAAAGAAAGATCTATGCAGGAATAAGGGAAAAGATGTTTATGCTAACTACTTTGCATTTATTTCTGCATGTTTCATGTTCCTAAGAGTCTGAGGCTGAAAAATGTATCCAATTAGGTTTTTCCCTTTGTGTATCCACTTAAAATGGTAATAATGGGTAGCATTTGTTATATGCTACTATCTGCCACTATACTAGGCTTTTTATATATGTTTTCTCATTTAAATCCTACAGCAGCCTTATTATTACCATTTTGCAAATCACGACATTGAAATTCAGAGAGGTTAACATGCTCAAGGCTACAAAGAAAGTAACATTTATTGTAAAATAATTTGTCCTACTGGGTGGTAGTTACCATGTCATTTTAATTTCTGCAAATGGTCATCATACATATGAAACCATTATTAACACGCTGGGTTTACATCAGTAGTAACATCAACAATAAAGAATAGTAACAGTCTCATTAAACAGTAATAATAGACTAATTACTAATTAATTTGACATTATATGCCAGATACAAATGTCCATTTTCTCTGTAGCAGCAACAAGGATTTTTCAAAATTATGAATCCAATCAGGTCATCCCATACGTTAAAAATCTCTATTGACTCACTTTGCCCTTAAAATGAAACCCAAACTTTTTACCATGGGATAAAAGGCTCTGCTTCTCTCACTAAGCTCAATTCATACCCCTTCTCACCTTGCTCATTTCACAACGCATCAAGTTCTTTTTCAGTCCAACACATTTGCACTTGCTGTTTCATCCTCTGGCAGGTTTTTACCCCTTTGCGTGCTGCTTTTGTTATTGTTCTTTGCAGGACTGGTTCTGTCTTATATCAGATCTCAACTGAAATACCACCTGAAAGAAAAGCTTTCCAAGACCATCCATCAAAGCTGGTTTCTCTCTCACGCGTCCCCCTAGTTATTTCCTTCATGCTGTTCATATTTATAGTCTGTCATTGTCTATCTGGAGCTGCTCATGTGTCCTTAGCACTCTGAGAGCACAGATGAGGCACTCGGTGGTTTCCGAGGAAAGGATTATTTACAGCACCCTATGAGTTCGACACTATTGGAATCCTACTTTATATCAATAAGGAAACAGGGGGTTAGAAGGCCTTAGGTGAAGCGTACAAGTGTACACAGCTAGTAAGCAGTGGAGCCCAGATTCAAAGCCCATTTCCTGTCCTTATTGGCTTGGTATTTTCCTAGTTCCTGGTTAGAATTGGAACTAAATAGCATGACTGTATGCCAATGCCATTTCCCTTCTAGGGAAAAATATTAGTCATTTATACGTATAAGGCAGAGATGCATCTGTTGTTAGCTCCTTCTAGAAATTTTCTTCACATTGCAGAACTATTCTTGGCACTTAAATGACTCAGTATCAATAGCATGAATTTTACTACAACTATTCAATTCCTGAAAATATTTCAAGTTTTACATAGTGTTGCCAAATACAAAATAAACTACATTGTGGATGGAATCTTCCTTATTGAGGATCATCAACTAATCCATTATTTAACTATGAACAGAACAGATATGGTTTTATGAGTCCTCCTCAATTTCTACTTTCCCTCTCACCTTAAAAAATGGCATACGTCACTCTTCAAACTAACTCTGGTATTTATTTCCTAGTCTAGATAAGTGACTAGCTAGTCATTTCTCCTTTCTTTGCAATCATCTTTTAAGTGGGAGCTACTGCACTTACACCTGGTTTTCCTGTCCAAAGTCTATGAAATTTTCTCCATTTAGGAGCAGAATGATTTGGAGAGAGGGTAAGAATCAGAAGCCCTGATAATCAATTGGGCTATAACATTATCTAGTTGCAATTTAGCCCTGAAATAGAGGAGGGAAAAGAACGGAGCACTACGTTCCCATTCTGTGTTAGTCACTTGATGTTCATATTCTTGTTTAATTGACTCCCAAGCCCAATTAGATCACTATTATCACCATTTCAAAGATGAGAAAACAGTTTGTGCGTTTGTCTCCTAAAAGAAAAAGGCAGTGCTGGGTGACAGACGCGGGTTCACTGCTAGGTGTTGCTGAATTTCAAGCCTGGCACCAACCTCCACATCACACTGGAAGATGACATCAGGTGGTGCAAAGGACTGGTCAAAATTTGTCTGGGTCCCAGTGCTTTAGTCTAAAGAATGAGATGACTGCAAACGAGTTTAGAAGGGTCCTATTCAAACGAACTTACATAATTCTTCATTTCCACCTCTTCAAAACTTATCCACAAAGCCTGGTTTATCCATAAATGTTTACTAAATGAATCTGAACAAACTCTGTATGTGACATAGGGAAACACAGGCAGAAACTGAGAGGGGGCTGCATGGGCAATAATGATGCTGGCTGCCTGTAGGAACTCAAAAGTAGTTGGGAATAAATAAATTCTAACTAGAAAAACTGGTTCTTGTCACCATAATAAGCTATCAAAAGTTTAATTTGGTTGTTTTCTCCTCCTCAGAACTCTCCTGGCCTTCTAGGTGCCCACTCTGGGTACAACAACGAAGCCTCCTACTCTGCAAACAGTTGACAAGCTCCCTTCCTGAAAAGCAGGGAACTTGTACCCAGAGACAGGAGGGGAACAAATGGTTGCTGGTCTCTGTGAATTCTAGCCTGAAGAAAGCAACTAGCAGGGTAAGTGAGTGTAAGCCCTGCATTTCATTTGTCCTTCTTGTAGTGACCGAGCTTTGTGATACAGTCTCCATTTAAGGTTGCCAGACACGGTGAGTGAGAATGTAAAGTGCTCATTTGAATTTCAGATAAATGTGAAATAATTTTTAGAATATCCCTTGCAACACTTGTAACATACTTTTCCAAAAAAATTATTCCTTGTTTATTTGAAATTCAAATTTAACTAAGAGTCTTGTATTATTTTCAGAAAGTCCAATCTGAGTCATTTTTAAAAAATGATAAAGCATTCTGGTACTGCCACTGTCGCATTCACAGGTGGGCAGTAAGAAAATCTTTTGGATTGAGCAATTAATCCGACTTTTGTTCCATGCCTGGCTGGGGCTCAGAAGCTGCTGCCACCACAGGTGGCCTCTGGGGACCTGACATTTGGGCCCGGGCACACCAGCAAAGGGAGAGAGAACTGCTGAGAGAAAAAGCAACTGAAGAGGTGGCGGAAAGGTCTCTCCCTACTTCTGCCTTCCAGAAGGCTGCAGGAAGAATTTTCATTTGTTTCTCTTTTGTAGTTTGAGATTGGTGAAGGAAATTTGAAAGTCACACATGTTCATTACACTTTCCTCTCCCTTGACTCTCTGTAGCTGTGCTGCTACATTCCCTACAACCCTCTTGCCCACTGAGCAGGGTAGCTCCTTCCTTTCTCCTTTGACCACATAAGGAATTCTTGCAAGGTTAATTTTATAATTCTGGGAGAAAAAAAAAAAAGGATTGTACTATGGTAAAAGGCAACTATCTCTCACAAATAACTCAGTCTCTTGCTCCTTCCTAAATCCACAAGACCTCCTCTTGCATATAATTTGCTAAAAATTGTTTGAAAAACTGTATGAAAAATACTGATTGTAGTGTGTGCGAGATAGCTTGAAAAATGGTACTCTTTAAAGAAAGTAAGCAATAATCAATAATAATTTTTAAAATTTTGTACATTCTTGCAGGTATTTCATTTTCTCATAAAAACAATTGTGGAAGAGGCAAACATTTCATTTTTTCTTGTTGAGGTTTCACGCAAAAACATCTGCCTACTTCTGTCTTCAGGTATGAGGTGAAATTCTAGAAGGTGCTGTGAGGGGAATATTATATAAATACCTATGTGGAATTTAAAATGTATATAAAAATCTCTTCTTCAGAGGTTCAGCTTTGCCTTAGGAAGAGGGTGGAGGTCAAGAGCATTCTGGCAATGGTCCTCAGGACTCTTTTCCATCTGTGCCTGCTACCCATCCTCAAGAAGCTGCATCATTTCTAGCAGTAGCCGGATGGCTAGGGAGGGCAGCACTGACCCTGGCTCTTGGTCAGATTGAGATCCACTTTGCCCTCTCTTCCTATTCCCCTCAGAGGAAGGAAAGACAGTAAGAATTGGCAAGCTGTCTCCCAGAGCCAAAACTAAATGACTGCAACTGCCACCCACACCAGGCTGCTACAACCTTGATTCATCAACCAACAGTGGAGCAGCAAACAGAATTTGTTCTTTTGTGTAGATCAAACGTGTTTCTCTTGAATCTTTTATGTCTAATTTTTTTTAGGACCATATTAGTGATCAATGATACAGTGTTTCACATTTATCATGTGAATAAAGATTCTTTTAGGATTCTTTATCCTGTAATAGTCATGGTTACTATTATCAGTACTACTGTAGGTAAAAAATAATAAATAAATAAAAGCATGGATCCTGTTCATTTAGGTTCAAAGAAAGCATGCTCTATCAAGGAGACCTCCAGCTAGACTCTGTGTTGAGCAGATGAAAAATATGAGGCAAAGCAAATCAAAGGCTGCCCCTGTCCTTGTAGGCCAACAGGGTTGGACTGTGGAACAGACTGAGAAAAAGTAGAAGTCAATGAGGAGACTTTCTTTAACCAATAATAATCTCACCCTCATATCCATGCAACTACTTTAGACACTACTAGAAATTATTACTAATTGATGTAGCCTCACTTTTATTTAGTAATCTGAATAAAAAATTTGAAATAACTTTCTATTCATAAATATTTTACATTTCACACTTGTTAATATGTAATGAGTTTAGTTACATATATTTTTGTTACTCATTTGTATTGATGTTTTATTTTTAATTAGATAATAGACTTTTATTTTTTTAAGAGAGACAGCGAGAGAAAGAGAAAGAGAGAGAAAAATAGCATCAATTTTATTTAGTTTTTCATGTGGCCTTCGTTGCTCCAACAAATCGCTGTTTATATGGTACTGGGGTTTGAACCCGCATACTGGATCATGCCAGCCAAGCACTGTGACTGCTGAGCCACCGCTTCAGCCTTGATAGTAGACTTTTAAACAAACACTTATTATAAATTTATAGTTTGAAGCTACTTTTTGCTACTTTCAAGGCAGTCTAGACATTGGCATTAATTCATATTTGGGGAGAATATGGACTTAACTTTGTTTAAATTTATCTGTTGATTTGCTATGTAACTTCGGAGAAAAAGAAGTGAATTTCAGGTATGCTCAAAGACCTTAACAGTCCTCAGTTCTTCTCCTGTCTGGTCCTAAACATTAGTAGGATTTTCCATTTCAGTCAAAATTCTGGGGGTAAGTTTTAGCACTTCAAAATTGAATGAAATTAACAACAAAAATCAGCAAATCAAACTTCTAGATGAATAAATAGAAAACAATGATACTGCACCCATGGGAAAGATTTTTGGCACATGCACAGAAAAGATAAACAATTCTGTAAAAGGTAATGGAGGATCTATGTTCTTAATTAGATTTAATAAAAAGAAAGAAATTTCACAAAAAGCTATTTTCTATTCAATAGAAACAAGATAGGATAAAAAGGGAGGGCCCTGATATGAAATTGAAATGCAGACACACAATGTATAATGATGCTTTGGTCCGTGATGAATGGCACAGGTATTGGTGGTCACAGAAGGTCATAACAGAGCTGAGGAATTGCTACTGCTTAGAGGTTGGAGCCGTTTAAACACTGCAGAGCAATGTGTCTGTGGTGATGCTGTTGTAACTAGATCTACTGTCTTCTACTCACATAAGAGTACAACAGGTACAATTACATACGGTACATAATTCTTGATAACGATAACAAACAACTGTGTTACTGGTTTATATATTTACCATGCTTTCAAATCAATATTTTAGAGTATAATCCTTCTACTTATTAAACAGGAAAGTTTTGGGCAGGTCCTTTAAGAGGTTTTCCAGAAGCAGCACTTTATTAATAGGAGGTGAAAGTCACTGTGTGCCTATTCCTCCAAAGACCTTCCAGTGAGTGGCCCGAGATATGGATTGGGAGGACAGTGATATCCTGTGTGGCCTAGGCTTATGTGTACACTTGTGTCTTAGCTTATTTTTTGTCCTAAAAAGAGAGAGACAGTGAAAGAGAGATAGAGATAGAGAGGGTAGGGGATAAAGAGAGTATTAATTTTATTGAGTTTTTCACGTGGCCTTCAGTGTGTACGTGGTGTTGGGGTTCAAACTCTCGTGCTTGCACTTGCCAGGCAAGCACCGTAACTGCTGAGCCACCTCTCTAGCCCCTGTGTGTTAGCTTTTAACCAAACGCTTTTATGTTTTAAAAAATTAAAAATAGAAAATGCTTATGGAATAAGGACAAAAAGGAACAAAACATTTTTGTACAACTGTGTGAGGTGTTTATATTTTAAAGTGTGTTATTACAAGAGTCAAAAGTTTATAAATTTTAAAAAATTATTTTTATTAAGGAATTGAGTTATTGTACAATCATAAATGCATGTAAAGTAACAATATAATATGCATATATTCTTAAACCAGAATTACTCCCTGGATCCCTTCCTTTTCTCCCTCAAATTTAAAAATTTATAAAGTAAAAAATTTTATAGTGAGCTAAGGTTAAATTGTTGTTGAAGAAAAATAATTTTCATAAATTCCACATAGCCCCAGTGTACAGTGGTTATAAAGTCTACAGGAGTGTACAGTAATAGCCTAATCTCTACCTTAACTCAACCCTTACTCACTGATGGGCCAGGGCTACTTCTAGTCCTGACATCTCCATTCACATCAGCGCCTGATCAGGTATCCCATTTTCATCTTTTATATTGTATACTAACGTACCTTTTCTACATTGAGGTATGTTTCAATACACAATTCTTACCCTTGTATTTCAATTACCCATGGCATTCACTACAGTTACATGCTATACCAGCTTGCAGTCCAGGAGCAGTGGGCTATACCACATAGCCAAGGTGCATAACAGTCTGTGGCAGCCAGGTTCATGTAAAGATTGTGATGTTCACACAATTTAATCACCCGATGATGCATTTTTCAAAAGGTATGTGCTGTCTTTCAGCATTGCAGAACTGTAGACTAGATAATATTAATATTAAAATAGTAGAAGGTAATAGATAGTAGAGATTACTTAAAAGCTCATCAAAAGAGAAATGAGAGAAAGATACAGAATATAGAGTAAGTCCAGAATCCAGATCAAAAAAATGTGAGCAAATATATAAGAGTAGTGAATAGAGAAAGGAGTCCTACTTTATAAATAGCCAGAATGTCACCAAAGAAAAATGAACATAGTTAGACTCAATAATTAGTCGTACAGTAGGATGAAAAATACAAGCTAATGATGTTTCAGAACTGGAAAATCGGATATATAAATAGGTCTCTCTAAACTTTTTAAAAAACGAAATAAGTAGAAATTGACATCAAGACATCCTGTTAATAAAAAAAAAATCAAAGTTTTACATGAATCCAGTCAAACAAGACAATTAGTCCTACGAGGAATAGAAAGAAAGAGATCTTTCTGCTCTAATCTCAATTTTCATTCCTCGGAGGTAAGCACTTGAAATTCTTAGAAGTTTTTGATGGCTTTTTACTTGATTATAAATTTCTAAATATAAAAGATGTAAGTGTCATACTTCTATTTTCATACTACTTTTAGTATTCAATCTTATCTATTGACTTCCTGTTATGAAAGGATGGAGCTACCTTGATTCTCTTCAGTAGACACCCACTTACCCTACTCCGTTCTAATCCTTCCAATGCAGGATTGAAACTTAGAGCAATATGTTATCCCTGTATATCCAATTCGGTTTCCCAATTGTTTACTGGACCATTTTCCTGCCTTATCTGTAAGGAATTAGATTCTGCTCTTTTCCCACTCTCCTTGAATTATGTAATGGCATGAATAAGATTCCTCCACCCTGGTCTACGTATTGAGTCATCTGTGAATCTGTTGAAGTTTAACATGCTTATCCTTAGAGTCTATAAAATTTTAGCTTTCTCTCTTCTCCTTTAGGAATTCCTATCACTTGGATATTCAGGGACATGGATTTTCCTAATTTTCCTCACGTTTTTCATCTCCATTTTTCCTTTCTTGATAGGATACCTTCTAAGAGTTTCATTGATGCCACACTTCAATTCTTTCTTATATTGCATTTTGTTTTTATTGTCTTATTTTTAATTTTCAAGAGTTCTTTTTGATTGGTTTATGAATATTCATTTTATAGTGCCCTGTTCTTATTTCATGCATATATAGCATTCTCTCTTTGTCTCTATGAACAAAAGCATTTCAACTATTTACTGCACTCAAATCATTTCACTTCAAAATGATTTTCTCTGTTTTGTTGTCTTGGGTAAAAAATGTTCCTTCTAAGGGGCTTTTCTCAAATTTATCATGGAGCACGTGCTAATATTTAGAGGTAAGGTACTAAGAAACTCATGAGGAGTAAGAGTCAACATGAAAAATTTCCTTTCACAGCTTCTTTTCATAATGACACATCTCTAAAGTCTGTTTTATGTCCCCAAGACCAGAATATCTTTGATTTATTTTATTTAGAAAGTAACATCCAGATTTGCATGGGATATGAGATGGGTAAATGCTAGTTACCTAATTTAGGAAATGGGTGGAGAATTTGAATTTCTTAAAATTGGCTTTCAATCAATATACTTGTTTCTAGCCCCAGAATTGTACTGGGTTTTGTTGTTTTTTGTTTTTCCAAGGAAAGTGGAATCTTTCTGGGGGGTTCTGCTATCTAACAATCCCTCATTTGCGCTATCTTCCTGTTCTGACTAGGTATCAGTTTCTTCTGCTTTGCCAAGTCAGATTCTTTGGACTCTCTCTACTTTTCCGCTGTTTCGTTCTCCTATTCCTGTTGTTCCTGCAGAGATACGGCCACACTCCATGACCTATTTATCTCTTCACTCTCAGTATGGTGATGGAGGATATGGTGGCAAAGAAAAAACTCAATTTATCTAATTTAAATAGACATCTAACTACTTTAACCAAAAGTAAAGAAGCCTACAATTATTGGTCTAAAAGGAGCAAGGAAAAGAGAAATACAGATTACTTCTATTTGATTTAAATATAAGCCTGGCTTTGAATTTCTCTTCTGCAATTACAAATTGCTTTGGTTCGGTGCTGTTTTAAGTAAGGCCTCTCTAATCCTTCACTTCTCACCTTTGCTGCTTAGATAATGTCAATTTCCCCCTAAATTTCTTGATTAAATGGAAGTCTTGTGTCAGGCCCTTGGTTTCCAGTTAAGTCACATTTATGAATTTCCAAGGAAGGCTTTCTGCCACAAAATAACCTTAACAGAGTTTGACATTCTGCCATTTAATAATGGAATGCACACTTTGTGTCTAGAAGGCTTTTAAAGTTTCACAAATCCTTATTAAAATGTAAATGGCTATGGATGGGCTAACCTCCTGAGCTATTAGCAATTATTGTGGTCACGAAAGTCCAGCACTGGAGGGAAGTGCAGCTGATCACGCATCCTGACCTTCGGCATTTCAGAATTTTTTATATTTGCCCTTTATGTTGTATTGCTTTAATTTAGTCATTTGTTTTATGCCGTTCTTTGACTTTGGTTATTGCTTTTTGCTTCAATTGTGCCAAATCTGGTTTCTGATATCATGGCTTTAACTTTTTGTAGCTATTTTCCTTTGCTTTTGTTATTTCTTCCTCTCCACTTGAGTTTTACACCACTTGGGCATTTTGGACATTTGATTGACTCAAAGGCTATTTTAGACTCTTAAATGTTCATGTTTTCCCTCTTAAGAAGCAGTTACTGGTGAGTGGGCTGGCTTATTAGTTCATGGATGACCTCTTCACTCTTTCTATTTCCATTCCTGAATCAATCTTTTTTCATTGATGAGTCACATTAATTGATTAATACATATTGCTTGCAGAACAGTACACTGATTCTACCTTATCCTAATCATTACTAAAAACAAAAATCATATTGAAAGGTCAGTATAAAAGAAAGGGAAAGAGGAAAAGCAGGCTTGATATTAAGTTTATGTAGTAGTTTTAACTTAAAATCTCGCTAGTCACCAACTTCACATTTTATCATAAACTGGTTCAAATTATAAAATTCTATGTCCAAGGAGGTGTGACCCCTGAGATCTGTTGCTTTGGCTCATTAGGATACAGTTTAATAAGTCCTATTATGTGCTTGAATGAATCAAGCCAGTTTTGTTTTGTTTTGTTTTTTCCCTAGCAAAATAGTTTTTATGCTTTCTTTGGAAAAAGGTAAACTGCTGTGTTCTCTGTCATTTAATTGAAAATACCTTTGCAATGATCTTCTTATCTAATGCATTTCCTCAGTGATTTTCATGTAGGAATAGGCTTCAAATAAAGCACACTTTTCAAGCATTCAACAGGGAGGAGAACATTTGAAAAATGAAGACCATTAATTTACTACCAGCTACCATCATGTTCTTAGAATTTTAAAATTATGCAATCATCCATCAAAAACTTATTTTACAATAGTTTCCTCATCATTCTCATGAACTATTGTTAACTATGACTTATTTACCCTCTTCATATGTTTTACAGTCCTTATCAAAGGCTCCCCATGTCTACTGTTTGCTGTTACTTTTCTGTGCACAAGTACACAACTTAACCAGAATTTTTTTTCCTATTCAATGCAAGTCAGTTTGGCAAATCAGTTAAGAAGAGCATTATGCTTCCTTTCCTTTAAATGGAAATATGTCATTTCCTGAGAATGACTATGTGTATGTGAGTACTTGCCCTGTGTGCACATGTGTGTCTTAATTAAATGGAAGGAAGATCATTTGATGTTAATAAAGTTTCATTTATTTATTAGGGGAAACTGAAGAGAGCTTTAAAGTATACCTCTAAATATCAAAATTGTGTTCTTCACAGACTAAGCGAAATCATCATAGGAGGTTATGTCATGTGAATCTATTAATTAGGATGTTTAATTAGCCTTTCCTATGTGTGTGTGTAATGTAAGTGTGAGCATCTAGATTACCTATATGCACTTTAAATAAATATAACTTCAAGTACAGTTGGGTAACAATGCATGGTTCAATAAAGTTTCAACCATATATTGCAAATGAACAGGTTTGTTAATTTTCTTTATTCTTTCCTTTTTCTTTTCATCTTCTAATTTACCTTTTGGCTTTTTCAAATCTAAGAAAGGTCAAACATACAAGAGTGAGAAAGCTATTCTCAATTGTAACCTTCATTCTATTAATAGCCAATGCTCTTTATTTCTTTTGGTATGGCATCCGTCAGAATCACCAATCTTTGTAAACCACCAACTATCGTAAGCTTTCCTTGAAACTAGAGCCACATTTTCTATACCTTAGAAACCCCCTAAAAGCTTAATAGAGGCTCATAAAGTATTCCTTTTCTGGAAGATACACAATGTGTGTTAATTAAAAGTGGAATTGTGATGGAAATATCACTTCAATTTATTTAACAATTCATGAACATTGATCTAAATTTTCACTCAGAAGAGCCTATTGATTTAATCAATTCAATTATGCCTTAATGTAGTTAAAACAAATAATTAACTTCACAGTGTAATTCAATTTTCACATTAACATGTATAATAAATTACCTTTGTTCCAATTTGTGAATCATAAAGTATACCACCCATGAAACACTCATACGTATAACATATTGTATATATACATCCGTATATATATATAAACATTGAAGATAGCATTATTTATATTGGTTTGCATAAATATAAGATCAGCTAAAGAAATATATAGACTCCTCAGTGGCAAATAACCTAAAGCCTCAGAGCCTAAGTCTTTTTCGTAATGTAGAATGAATAACATTTCCCTTGCTTTTTGCAATAACAATAACTTCAAAGTGTATGATTATCAGCGTAATAGGGGGATGGCTCCCTAGGATACTTGGAGGCATAGGGAGAGGGATGGGGTGGGGAGAGGGTGTATGAAGAACTCCTAGGAGACTGGAGACTGGGAATATGGGGGAACCATCTCAGAAGCAGATGTCATTCCTCCATGAGATACTCATTTAACGCATGAGTTCTTCTGGGGGAAACTGCAACAGGTGAAACCCAAGGTGGTCATCCATGTTTTGGCATTACCCCTGGATAACAAAGTATATATACATTGGTTACTGCTGGTTTGATAATGTTTCCCCCTCAATTGTATCTCTATATACTTCTAATAAAAAAAAAGAATAGTAAAAGGATGGAGAAATGAAAATATTTCATTAAACAAGCCCATTAAATATATAAGCAAAAATAATTTCCATATAAGCAATGTACTATGCTAAAGATACATATAAACATACCGACATTAGATACAAATAGGCGTATCTATTTTTCCAATAACCTGCCAAAAGTCACAGTTAGAAAATGGTGGTAATGGAGATTTACACAGATAATCTCAGTTTTGTAACTTCCTCTTTTCCAATGATCTTTCACTGAAATATCTTGATTGAAAATTTCATGTTATTCATTACAATATAAGTTTGAAATGTCCTTAGTTAAATTATGAAGAGAATACTACTATTACGGGATTCTTGTGTGTGTGTGTGTGTTATATACAATATTACATATTATTTATTTATATCTTTACAATAAGTGTAATAAACCTAATATAAATTAGTAAAATGCAGTTATTAGTTAATAATATACTTTGAAAGAAACAAAAATAAATGTTGATGTTTTAATAATATGAATTTGGTAATTAATCAACATGAGGGATATATTTTAGTAAGAAAGGCGTTCAATATCCTTATAAAGAAAAAAATCATGGTAGATAATAAAGTAATATTCAATATTTTTATTTGTAAGAATATCTGATTGAATTAACAAGCATTATCTAGAAAACCCTTTCAGTAGGTTCACTGAATTGTTGAATAGAGGAGAAAATATCTTATCTATTATAATAATATGAGAAATATTAATATAAATTAACTTTTTGATGGGTTGGGTTTTATATTTTATATTTTACTCATTTTTTGGCCAGGGTTCCATGAGCTACTTCTTTCTACATTTTGACAGCTGGGGTTGCTGAAGAGGTCACTGAATCCAAGTGTTTGAATTTTATTTATTTTTAGGGCATGCATATTCATCTTCATTTTATAAGTAACTGGTTATCTCATGTGGTTCTAAATTTAAGTGACATTGACTCAGCTCTTAAATAGGAATGTGTAGCCAGGCATGGTGGTGCATGCCTGTAATCCCAGTGGCTCTCGAGAAGAAGAAAGAGAGGGAGAAAGAGAAGGAGGGAGAGAGAGTGAGAGAAAGACGGGAGGGGGGGAGAGAAGGAGAGAAGAAGAGCTGTATTTCAACATCTCCTTGCCTAGCACTGTCATTCTGACTGTGTTTGGTGGTCTACCAGCAGATGGGTTCCTTTTTTTAATTCATTCAACATAGTCTTATATATTGGAGAGAATTGTTATTACATATTCATGCATATATGGATATTAACAAAGTAAATTAATGCCAATCCTAGTCCAGGATCTCTGCCCTTCAACCACTCCCTGCTCCCTTGTCTCCTCTGCTTTACCCCCATGTTATAGATAGAAGTAAGCCTATATATGTATACTAATTTTTGAATTTTCTGATTCTCTCTGCCTGCCTATGTGTAGTTGGGCAGATGTGTTCTTTATCTTAACCTTAGGTTCCCTTTGGCTAATTTGTGTTTCTGTGTTCCATTCTACCTCTGTCACCCTCAGGAACTCAATACCCTGAGTTTGTAAGTTTGTTTTAGGTCATTGACTAAACTGATGAATCTCCTTGATGTGGATGCACCCGCCCATGGGAACCCATGCAGGCTGCCTGTCCATGTGGGATTTTGTTAACTCACCAATTGCCTGCTTTGTCCTGCTTGCATGAGCATCCCACACGCTGCCCTTTGCTTCAATTCTGCCTCATGTTCTGCTTGTCTTTTTCTTTGTGACATAACTCTATGTGTCCCTCCCATAGTATCACAGAGCATTTCAGTTAGATATTACACCTCCAATGATTAGAAGCACAATATCTGCCACAGAACTCAAAAGTCAATTTCATATTCATCACACTTATCATTAAAATTTCCTTTCTTATTTTGAATCTAAAACAGCTTCCCCACAGTTCCTTCTTTTTCCCCTCCCTATTTTGGTCTTACTGAAAATGAGCATAATGCCAGTACATTGAAGAATATTAATGGTATTCTATGGTAGTGGTTGTGACCTTTTATACCTTGTAGTTTTCAATTAAAAAAGTTTTCTCCCCATGAATAATATTACAGTAGAAATGTAAAACACTGAGTGTCTCAAAATATAATTGAAATAAATTATGCTCTAAAATTAAAATTCTAGCATTTCTTTCTTTAAAGTTTATTTGGTACTTTTTATTCAAAATATGCAATTAGTACAAGAAAACATATTGCTTTCTAATTTTTCCTGTTAAAATGTTTGTTCTCGGTTCACTACTGAAGTAAAACCCAAATGAATTTAATCCATTTCCTGCAAATTTATTTCAAATTGTTTGACCTGGAGTTTATTCTGACTTAATGTTTAAGACTACTCCTATTACTAACACTTCATTTTCATTTTAAGTATTAAATATTTTTATATTTCAGTAACTGGGTGCATTTTCATAGTTTGTTCCTTTTTTCCCTTTTGGTTTTTAAGAAATATTTTGATTTTAGTTTTCCCAATCCTTATTTTATTCTTAATTTCATCCTCCAAGAATCCTATTCTTAGCATTTTCCCGATCAAATGGCTAATTTTATTAGGATTTAATATTTCTATTATAAATAAGTTACTAGAAAAATAAACATATTACTGTCTATATTATGGTGCATTTAGTTAATACTTAATGTTAACTGATTTAGTTTCTGGATTGACTTCATGGATTGTATCTACTTATTAAGAGGTATCTGGTTTATGTTTCAATATGTTTTATGATTCTAGACTAAAATTAAGAAGCTCATTCATGAAAGTAAATCGATGGTTTAATTCATCTATATTTTGGAATTTATTTTTGAAAATTAGGACATTTTAATGGAGCAGAAATAATCATATCTTAGATGAGGCTTATCGAATACAAAATTAAAAGGAGATTGGGCCTGGTGAGATGGTGCATGCTTGTAATCCCAGCGTCTTAGAAGGCTGAGGCAGAAGGATTGTTAAGTCTGAAGCCAGCCCTAGCAAGCAGCTTTGCAAGGCTCTAAGTAATTTAGCAAAATAAACAAAAAACAATAATTTGAAACAATGGCCTGGGGATGTGGCTCAGTGGTTAAGTGCCTCCGGGTTCAATTGCTGGTACACCCCCCCCCACACACACAAAAGGAGATTGGACAGTTGCTTACAGTGGAAATAAATGAAGAATGAGATTTTGAAAAAAAAAGTTTGACTTCTTATTCATTCAGGATGCATTAATTGTTTTAGCAGATTAACCATGTCTAAACTTAATTATGCTGAAAGGATCAATTTTCAATATTTAAAATAAAATAATATTGATATTCTCCAGTTTAGAAATAACCTTTGCTCCTTATTTTAGATTTTAGGGAATTTGAAACATCCAGATACATATTTACCCCAATATAGTGGCACTCGTAGTCCTCACAGCCACATTTGGAGCTTGGTATTAATCATTCTAATATTAAAGAAGCTAAGACCCAGAAAATGTAAGTAATTTGCAAAAGTTACAGTTAGAAAATGGTGGTAATGGAGATTCACACAGGTGATCTCATGACCTCAGTTTTACAGCTTCCTCTTTTCTAATGATTTTGATTTCATTCTTTCACACTGTAAGCACTTATTCCCATGGTTAGGTTCTTGACATTGGCCAAAACTGTAACCCCTGTCTAATCTCACTCACTCTCTGAACCCCATTTACTGAACCTTTGACTAATTCTCTCCAGAGCCACACACCAGTGATCCCTAGACCCTGCTAGAACTGCCAGTCCATTGGTTCTAATATGTTTGTTCTTTCCCTCATTGTCCTTCAGTGTTTTCTTATTTTCTAACTCAAGATTTATGGGTAATCAGAATAGTGCTCACAAGTCCTATTCTCTCTCCAATTTGCCTTATTTGTTTGGCAGCATATTAAATATTACCTGGGAAAGTAAGAATGAGAAGGAATCATGAGAACAAAGTATGACAAGTAGAAAGCATTTAGAACTTAAAAGGAGAAAAGTTGCTAGAACTGTATGTATTTTTTCCCAACCATATTCGGCTATAAGGACACAGGTTCAGTGTAATAAAAAATTGGACTTAATCTGGGTTAAATAATCTCTTTCATCTCTTTCCTCAACTTTTTCACATCTTCAATTTCAGCATATGACCAGAACTTCTGCTTTATCTAAAAATCAAAGTCTTTGGAAGAGAACATGTACAAACTCCTAGCATTATATCTGCCCATGCATTTAGCTGGGTGTGCAAATATTCCACTTGTCTACTGTTGCTGGAGGTGAATGATCTGTGCTCCCAAGTAAAGCCACACTTTTATGTGTATCCTAGGTCCTAACTTCTGTTGCCTACTCAGAAACATCTCCAGTAATTCTCCCCTCTGTTTCCAGCATCATAATTTTTCTTTTTCCTTCTCTAGTGATCATTTCAATAGCTTGCTCACAAAAGCTGTGACTTTCCCTTTATCTTTATTTCATTTTCCCTCTAGTTGCTGCCTTATTTCTGTACTTCTGTTTAAAGAAAAACTATTTGGACGAGTCCCCTGTTCTTGTTGTATTCATTATCTTTCTTTCTGTCTCCTGCACCCTCTAATTAGGGTTTTACCCTATTCAGTGGAACTGAAAATCACCAATGACTGCCATGCTTTTTTTCAGTGGGCATCTCTCAGTACTCATGTTACTTGATTTACAAATAGTATTCGACCAAATCAGTCACTCTTCCTTTGAAACCATTTTGTATTTGGCATTTAAATGAACACATTCACCTAGTTCTCTCTCTTCCTTCCTAGCTATTCTTTCTATAATATTTTCATTGATCCACTTTTATCTCAATGAAAGATTAAAGGTTAGAGTGGCCCAAGGCAGAGTTTATTATTATGTGTATATTTCTAATTTTTCTCACTTTCTATGAGCTGATGATCTCTAGAGATGGCTTTCAATTTCATCTTACCACTAATAGCTCTCAAATTTATATCCTGATTCCAAAACTCCCTTTTGAATTGAGACCAACATATCTAACTGTATGCTTGATATGTCTACATGGAGTTTTATTGATAAGCATTTCAAAATTAATGTTAAAACCTGACTTCTACCTGGTTTCTTATCAGTGTCATTATGTCCTCTTCTTCACAATGAGAACTATTCCATTTTTTAATCCTAGAGACACAAAAATTTCAGCATTATTCTGAACTCTTCCCTTTCTGTTGCACGCCACAATAGCAAATTCTGTTGGCTTCACTTTCAAGTAGAGTTACCTACTTTCTATATTCTGAAATCAACCACTTCTCTTCATTCCTAGGGCAAATCCAAGCATCCCATTCTTAGATCATTGGCACAATTGGTTAACTATTAATCAGTATCTAGTATCCCTTATCAATCAATCAGTATCTAGAGAGATGATGCAAAATGTAAGTCAGAATATGTCATTCCTCTTCTCAGTCAAAATGAAATTCTTGCTCTCATGTGCAAATCCCATATGATAAGTTATCCATTATCTCTCCGACAGAGTTTCTGTCTCTGTCCTTTGATTTTTATCTCTAGCCAATTTTGATTCTCACTGCTCCTCACACACTGTAAGGAATCTGCTTTCTCAGTTGAGGCATCTGCTTTGAATACCTCCTGCCTGACAAGCTTCCCCAGAGTATTCTTAGGACAAACTCCCTCATGTTCTTCAAGTCTTTACTCAAAGTTACCTATCCTTTTGGTTCAGTCTTTCCTTTCTCAAGATTTTTGTGGCCTACATTATTTTTTCTTTGTTGATATATCATCTAATTTATCTTTTTTTTTATACTCTTTGCTTAAATGCCAGCTTCATAGGTATAAAAAAGTATTGTCTTTTGCATGTATGGGTGGGAGGAGGTGTGTATGTGTTGTTATTGATTTTTATTGTTTTTATTAATCTAAAATAGGTACTAGCACATTTATGGTACTCAATAAATATTTGCTGAATAAATCAATACAGAGAAGAAGTAGAAATCAAACTGGGAAATATCTTGCTCCAAATTTTCATGCATTTTTTGTTATTTAAATTTTAATCAGCAGTGAACTAAGTGAATGCATTCAATCTGTGGTATGGCAAGCAGATGTGGAGTTTGCGTTCTTCCTAGAGAGTAGATAGAGTCAAGAATAAATAGTAGTAGTTATCACACAATTAATTGCCAATGGTGTCATACTGATTACAAATTCTATGAAGAAGAAAGAGACAACACATGAAAGCATCTATTACAGTTTCAAAAGGATAGTGATATTGAGCTGATTTAAGTGGTAGGTGACATTTAGGCAGATTATGAAAACAATGCATTATTTAAATTGGAGGAACATGGGAGTCCTAAACTTACTGGAATGGATTAGAGGTGGAATTAGGAAGTAAATTTTAATTGAGACTTTATGCAGTGGAAAATGAAGAGCAAAAGTATATTCAGACCCAAGAGCTCACTATATAATCAGGTTCCCTGACTATATATATTGGTAGAACCAAAACACTTTGATTTTTAAAAAGTCATGCATATACCATCATTCTTTTCTAATAGAACATCACCAATTGGACCTTTAAGATGTAACTTTGTATTGTTAATGGGCTTGGTTTGTGCCTTGTTCCTTATCTAGATGCTACTTCTTTGGTATTTTTTACGTATCAGTGCTTCTAATGTAGTGCTGTCTGTATCATCTCTTGGATTTATTTTGGACTTCTTTCTTCTAATCTATCAAAATAAGATGAAATTTGCATTGTGAGAAAAAGTAAGTCTTATGACAAAAGCATCTATGTGTTCTTTACAAGAAAAAATATGAGTCCCTCTGGAAGTATTAATCTGTAAATTCTGTACAAATCGTATTAAAATATTTAAAGAAAATGAATATTCACTGACTTACAGAAAAGGCAACTGTATTTTATAGTAAAAGATAGTTTTTATTTCTTAATGTTATTTGCTTAGTGTCCCACGTGTTTATATAGATAACTACCTACCGCCTACTATCTACTTGTCTTCCCTTTGGCCACAAAGGCTAATGGAGGGAAAGAACACTGATGGCAGTCACCTCACTCTCAAGGTTGGTGGAAAGAAACAGGAGTACTGACACTATGTTTATCAAATATTGGAAATGTTTGAATATTAATATCCATGAGATTGTTTACAACTAAAGCTAAATGCTGTAAGATGCCACCTCATAATTTCCAAGTTGCACTCATTACTGCAACATATAAATAAATATCACAGTTTTTTCATGTTTCAATGGGTCTGGAAAGAGAAAAAAGCCTTAAGATGTGCTCAATTAAAAATATCAACATAAATGAAGACATTAGGGAGAAAAAAAGAACAATTTTGCCAAACATTTTGCATCTGATTTTAGGATAAGTTGAATAGAATCAATTAAACTATTGAGTTGCATCCTGGGGAACGAACAGTGCAGAAAAGAGAAGATTTGACTGATGATAAAATAAGAGCAGTTGATATAAATACCATGTAAAATGATGCAAGTTATCAAGAACTCACTATTCCAAACTGTAGGCTTAGGATAATATTTAGAAATGGGCATCACTGTAGGCAGTGTGTGGCTAGCCATCTTTTCTGCATGAACTCAGCTAAAATTCCTCTTGTCATTTGCTAAAATTCCTTCCTTAATTCCTTTTGTTGACCTTGAACTACTTAAGCCACTGAAAGTAAATTTCATGGTCTATATTATTAAGCAATAGCTGTAAAATTTATTAGTTAAGTTATAATTTATATTAATAATAAATGTAATAGTAGTAATAATATTAATAATAATAATAATGGTAATAAAGTTGAGTAAAGGTTAATGATAAGCATTAGTGTTCCAGTATCATGCCAATATTCGTTATTTCTATATTTCTCTGAGGACAAGACAGGTGTCACACAATCTTGGCAAATTAATACAACCATACTACTACTTCTAGCTTAATACTTACCCCTCCCTCAAGTTAATTCTCTTCAAAGTGATTTTTGTTTTTTTTACTTTGGGTTTTAAAATGCTCAGTAACTTCCCATTATCCTTGGAATAAAGGGTCAAATCTTTTGAGTTTTACCTTATATGTTCTAAAGTGATCTTTTCAGCTTCATCTCTTACCACAAACATCTCTGCCTATCTACTCACAGGCTCATGCTCTAGTTCCTTTCTTAACATACTTTCTTTAGTTCCTTGAACATGTAATGCTATCTTAAGTTTTCATGGGGATCCATGGAATAACTTCTCTGGAAACCTTTACAATACCACCACAATCATCATTCTCTTCCTATCATGCATTCATTACATCATTGAATAATAATTTCTTGTTTAAATTCTTTCTCCCCCTAACCTATGTGATATCCCTGACCTACTCAGCATTCTGGTGAGGTAGGTAGTTCCCTTCTCAGAATAGCACTTTTAAATGTGTAAGATGAACTTCATAGGATTACAAAAGCAGTCAGTTCTATTGAAATTCAATTTCAAAGTATTAAAAACCAAATTTATGATATGAGAAGATCCTTGCTTTTTATTCATGCATTAAATAATAAAATCTAATGGCATGTCAATAGTAAGCAACTTAAAAATCATTGTGAGCAAACATGGGATTTTTAGATATGTTCAATACTATAATGCAATATGAAATTATCTGTGATTTTTTGAATATTTGATGAATATATAGGTACTGTTAATACTTCTGTGTTTTTTTTAATTCATTCAACATAGTCATACATATAGGAGGGAATCATTGCCACATAGTCATGATCACATGCACAATGACTGAGCAAGCCAAGGCTGATGCCAGTTCATGATCTCCCCTCATTGGGTTACCCCGATCCCAAGTTTCCCCTACTTTACCCCCATGTTAGTTAAGCTTTTCATGGAAGTTGAAAGTTCCCCACTGGGTTGATAACCCCCCTACTCCCTCTCTCTAGCTGCCTTGATATCCCTCTTATTTCTATCTCCCTTCTCTGCCTCCTTCACTTCATTCCCACAATTCACGAATGTTGAGGTTATTATTAGCTTTGCCAACTTTCATTCTGTTTCTGATTGTATTCTACCTTCCACATATGAGAGAAAACATTTGGCCCTTGAGTCTCTGACTTTGGGATATTTCACTCAGCATAATTTTTTCCATCTCCATGCATTTGACTTCAAATACCATATCATTCTCTCTAATAGTAGAGTAAAATTCCATTGTGTGTGTGTTTTTAAATCCACTCATCAAGTGAGAGGCATCTGGGTTGGTTCCATAGTTTAGCTATGGCCTATATCCATAATTAAAATTAAATTGAAATTAATAGTAAATTTCAGTTACATTAAGAATGATAAAGATGTAATTGAAAGGTAATTATTTATCCTATTTGAGTTACAATTCCCCTCTCCTTATTCTAAATAGGTTAAAGCACTTGTATTAGAGCATTCACACCATGATGGTGGGTACCAGACCTGTCTGGTTTGTCTTTGAAACCCTATTTATTACTAAATATCCATATAAACAACCACTGACATTAGCTTTTGCTCTAGGTGCTGGAGATAGAGCTGTGAATAAGAAGGCAAACCCCGTATAATGTGGCTTTCATTCCCATGGGAGAGGAAAGTTGTCCTTAGTATGTTGTAGACACCTAAACTGCTTATGAACTTGAATGTTTCTCTTCTGTTTTGTCTTCTTCTAACATCAATTAATGCCTATAAATACCTCCTATAACAGATTTAATCAACTGTTGAAATTCTGAATTAATTGGCCATAAATCATTTGAAAAATCAGGAGTGGTTGTTATTACCCTTTATAATGCACACTGTTATAACTGCTGGTTACATTTAGGGAACCTCAACATACAGAATTATAAGACTTATATCTCTGTAACCTGAATCATGCAATTCTCTCTTTTTGGAGTGTCTACTTTCCTCCTGGTTGTCTACTAACTTTTCAAGATTCATGTATCACTTATTCTGGGGACATTTCTTTCCACTCTTTCCCTCACTGTTTCACTACTCTAGTTAGGATTTTTTTTGGTGTTCAAATAGCAGGTTGGGAAAATCTTTTTTATGGGTTCATTTTTTAGGTATATATGGCAAAGGCATAATTATAAAAGCATGGATTTTAACTTATTCTAATTCAGTCTCCAGTTTCTCCCTTTCTCTTTCCTTCCTCTCATTCCCTGTTTTATAGGATACACAATGACATACTCATAAGTCAGTTTGCAGTATTTCCCCTTCCCCTCCTTTCCTCCTATCCGCTGTTCCTTTTAGACATATTGATAATAGGTTAAACATTAACATTTTAATAAAAGCATGCAGTGTAACTTATTCTAATTCAGTCACCAGTATTCTCCTCCCCCACCACCCCATTCTCTTCCCTCTACTGGTTTTTCTGTTATTTATTAATAATTTTTTTAAAGCAAATCTACAATTTACAGACAGGAATGAAATTGTCTGCCTGTGTATTTGTGTTCCCATTTTCCTTCCTCTAAACTTCATAGTCCTGTGTCTGCTAAGCGTACAAGGACATTGACAAGGCACAAATATTGTTCTACCCTCTGAAACACTGCATCCAAATTTCCATGGGAAGGACAACTTCACAGGAGGCTTTCTCATCTGACAACGATCTATTATTGCTTTATTAAGAAGATTTAAAAGTCCATTTTCAGAGAAGTAGAAGAATCCTGCCTTTTGGAGTTCTTATCTCCCTTTCTAAATGACGAAATGTGCCCATTCTGAGCATCCTGATGTGGGATTCTATGGGACTGTCTCATAGAGTAGGAAGGAGGCAGACTCATCAGGGACCACATCTAGTTGCAGCAATCCTAGTGTCTGGATTGTTATTACTCTTTGTATGCAGCGGGGTAAAGCAAGGTCTTGTGATATCTTTGCCATTGCCTTTATCTTTAAACAGAAGGGAAATGTCGCAGACTTAGTAATGTACTCAGAGACTTGTTGAACTGCATTCACATTGCTTTCGCCAACCCAGGACTCCAGGGAGTGGGTAGGCCCAGTACTATTAACATCTCCAGGAATTAGTACAGTACCCAGAGCAAGGCAGTTCTTTGTAAATGCTTCCTCAGTGGAACCATGGTGTTTTTAACAGAATAATGAAATTTATTAGCTCGATGGCCAAAGAATCTGTTTTTCTGGCAAGAATGTGATTTTTACCTAAATATGAGAATAAAGGGAAACTTTAAGGATTTGATAAATTTGAGTGTGTTGCTTCAAGTTTCAATAATTCAGTTTCTTATTAAACAACAGGGATAATAAACAACCTGTGTGTTGAACAAACTCTGATTGGCAAACTATTACAGACCAGACCAAATGCCCAGATTCAATATTTAATATCAATTTAGTGTTCATCTTCTGCTTAGGATTCTAAACCAATTGAAGAGCAGGCATTTATTGAACTGAGCAGTTAAGATAAAGATTTTATATTGAAAATTAAAATTTAAACTGATAGAGGCAAGAATAATGGTTATGTATAGTGACTAAGCACCTTTCCTTTTACTGATAATTACTGGAAGAAAGAAGAAAATATTTTCATGTATTTTTAAATATTTTGCTAATCTGAAAAACTCCCATCTCCCATATAGAGATAATGCATGAAGAAATTTGTTGGGGATATTGGACATGTATTAAAGTTATGATTAGTATTGTGCTATTTTCTCATATGAAAAGGATCTAATTTATTCTTGACAAGAAATCTCTAGAAGAAATGATGCTTTTTCTGATATACACACCCCCAAATTATAATTGTAGGGTGGGAGGATTTCATTTCCATTTTTAATGTCAAAAACTTGTCCTCTCCTGGGAACTCTCTCGCATAAACTCAATGAAAATAAATTGTGTATGTGACTAAAGCCACTCCTCTTGCAAATTATATTTTATATTTGAGCATAATTAAAAGATTTCCTAAATAATTTAAGTTTTAGCTCTTGATGTTGATTTATTTCTTCTTGCACTTATGTCTGCTTATCATATTTCACAGTCTGCAATTGACTTCCATCCTACAAACTTAATATATATATATATGAAGTTTAGAATTATTTTATTTCTGCTTTTCATAAGAACAAAGTGTAATTGTACTCTTTCACATTTCTGAAATGTTTTCCAAAGATTTTTAACATATAAGATTTACAAGTAATATTTTTAAAATATTCTTAACCAAGGGAAATTGCTGTTACTGTTTCTATTTTTTTTCCGCTAACATTAAATCAGTTCTGTCTGAACCCTTCTTACATAATGTACCCTCAGAATCTTTCCAGCCCTCTACAGCTTCTCTTGGTCATTCTGGAATAAATACTTTTTATTAAGCTTTAATGTTTTAGACCATTGGTAACATTGACCAAGTACAAATTACTTTGATATTAAACTTCTAATATTATATTCAAATTAATATTTGGTACCAAATTAATTTTACCTTGGTGACTTTGGATACCTAGATGTATCTTCTTCCAGTACTGTCTATGATGACAGAATCCTCTGCAAGCTAAGCCAGGTTGTTCCATTTGGACATTTGAAAGGGCCACTGAGTAACTATTATTTTGATGAACACATTTTTGTGCAGATATCTGTTTCAGGTAATTGAGAAGATTAAACATGGCTAAAACTTGGCCCTTCAGGGCACATTCAGTAATTGGTGAAGAGAAATAATCACTGAGAATTCAGGTGCGAAAATGGGGCTTTTTCCTTCAACAATGAATATGGCAGCCACCCATGCATATTGTATTTAAATATGTTAACCATTAAATTTGAATTAGAGGTCTGAGCAGCTCAGGAGGCAGAGGCAAAAGGATCGCAAGTTCAAAGCTAGGCTCAGTAACTTTGGGAATATCTCAGCAACTTAGTGAGATCCTAGCTCAAAGTAAGAAAATATAAAGGGCTGGGAATATGTCTCAGTGTTTAAGTGCCCCCTAATTCAATATCTGGTACCAAATAAATAACAAATACATAAAGGATTTGAAAAATAGTTTCCATGTCCTCTATACTAGGACATACCGAAGTCTATATCAAAGTATATACTAAATGAATAATCATTGCTTTATGAGACCAATGCATGACGCAGACTGCATTTGGGTCTGTTAATAGTGATATATATATAAACACATACCAGCATTATTTCTGTTTATCACTGTGGAAATATCTTTACTTTGATTGTCTTCGACTTTTTTAAAGCTGCAGTGTAACTCATAAATCAATTTTATTTTTTGTTATTTTAAGCTCTGACCAAACAGCCTCTGATATCTCCTACATTAAATGAGCCAACTTAGGGGAAAGAAAAACAAAACAAAACAATCCTCCGACATGATCAGCAAGAAGGCCATCTGGGCTGGAAGCTCCCTCAGCACTTTCAGGGATGGATCAGTTGAGCTCATCATGCACCCAGTGGGAGGGCAACACTCAGAACAGCCACTGGATCTGCTGACACAGACTGTATGATGATAAATAGAGTGGAACGCTGCCAACATGAAGAGGGTTTTGCAGTGGACAGCCAAGGTTCTTCAGGGCAGAAAAGCAAGCAAATGGTCAAGCCAGAGAAAATGTAAATGGAGGTATAAGTGACAGTTCAAGCAATGAGCTATTATTTTCACTTGCATTTCCAAGGCTTTGTTCTTATCATCATCTTCAGATATCAAAAAACTTTTTTTTTGGTACATCAAAGCATAAGATTTAAAGTGCCAGTAGTTTCATGATAATTCTGCCACCTCTTCCATACCTGTATAAGGCCTTCAAGGGTGGCCACATATTTCTATTTATAGCATTATTTCTCATCCTTTTAGTTCTCTGGCTTGAGACTGAAAGGTAAAAAGTAATGGAAGAAAGGTGCACAAGGGCACTAGGGCTGTATTAGGGATGCTTCCTCTTTTGTTATTAATGCATTATTCTTGACAGTGTAGTTTCAAAACTGGCAAGGGAGCTATAGAGGTAGCCTGTCATTTTAGTAGCATGGGAGAAAATAACTAAGCTCATAGATCACCTGCTACTGGTGTCTGAAGTTGAGAAGTGGGCAACACATGTATCCTTAGTGATTGACGGACCTAAATAGAGTTTCAGACAAAGCTTGGTAAAAAGATTTATCTCACAGTGTTGGCACTGAATAACTGAAGCATGACATACACCAATGTGCACTGGCTTCTGTAAAGGTAACAGATGTCTCTCTGATAGGTTAGCTAGAGAAAACAGTTTGTATAGTAAAAAAATGCAAAAAAGAGGACAGAATAAAGAAATCTGGAGAAGTACCCACCCCACCTGTGGTTCTTACCAATGCAGGTGGAAGCAAAGAATGAACTATCTTCTCTCTGACTTTGGTAGGCAGTTTTGCATTTTGAATAGCAAACAGCATTTCATAGCTGTGTGAGAATGATAGAAAAAAATTCTGCATTTTCCTCTTTACTTGCAGAGGCATAAAGTCCCCTTGTGTGACTCAGACTGCCTTGATCATCCATCAATGTTGCTGTCCACTCCGTTTTAAATAGGAGTGCTTCAGAAGAAGCGGCCTATTCTTCAAATTGACATTTAGGACTGTTAAGAATACCACAATGACTTCACTTTAGCAATTTTTTTTTTTGTGCTGCTTCTTTTGATCAGTAAAGTCACCCTGAGCAACAATGAAATTAAAGACATTCATTTAGAGAATCTGCTTATGTAAGCTTAAATTTAGTTTCAACAGGTCAAAATATTATCTTTTGTGTTTTTAAGTAATGTCAACAAAAGTAAGAGTTCTAGTTTCCAGCCGAAAAAAAAATTGTTACCTAAAGAGGGAGAAGTGCTGTTGGTGAGAAAGTTCATTAATGGCCCTTTGGATACAACATTGAGAAAGCAGATTATGTTCAAAGAACAAAGCAAAAGCAGTAGAACACTCAGGCTGCCTCTGAACACTTTGAACACCTGTTTAAATATGCATTTTGGTTGGCGGACATGGGTTAGATTATTGGTATTAGATTTTTCATGCCCTAGATAAAGTCGGAAAAGCAATGGGAATCTGAGTCATGGAAAGCTTCCTCAGCAGTCTAAGATCTAACACAAATCTTGAAATCACAAGGAAGAGTCCACCTTTTGGGGCCTTTATATTTGCAATTCCACCAAATGAGAAGCATACTACTCTCGGTAGATCTATATTTCATCATCTCAAGGAATTAACTTCTTAATTTGTCTTGCATGCCTTTTTATTTCTTTTTGGTCCTTATCAGTTCTTTCTGTAATCCTGCAGAGTTTAGTATCTGTGTTCTAAAAATGTTTATTTATTCTTTGATTGCCTTCTATCTTCAGAATGAGGGTGGAACTGAGCAGATATTTTCATATACCTTTGCACCACTGGAAATAGATAACTTCCATTTTTGATTATAAACATTTTCGTCCCGAATCTCAACTCTCTTTGGCCAGAGAGTTTCAGCCTTAACTATTCAGTTCTTTTAAGGTGACCTTCTTGTCACTGTCTAGACATTTATAGGAATATATTTTATCAGTACTCTAAGGTTTTTCCTTATTTCACTACCAGTTGATGCTTTTCTTAATCTAATAAGTCCTGGGGATATTTATCAATAATTGACAGTAATTTTTTCACACCATTTGTGTGTATATTTGGAACTGCACATGAAGTATTAATGATAATGTTGCAGGATGTCTTAATTTTAGAACCATCATATATAGTTATTTGGGTTGGTTTAAAAGACACAAAAACCAGTTTTTAATATAAGATGTCACAAAAAATGTTGTGGGGATGTGGTTATTCAATTTTAATCTTTTTTGTTGAACATAATCTTATTGTTGACAATTATATTTAGTTTTAATTTTCCGGAAAAAGCTTGGTCTAATTTCATGCCTTCATTTCTTTTTCTTTTTCTTTTTTTAAGAGAGAGGGACACTGAGAGAGAGAGAGAAAGAGAGAAATAATTTTTATTTTTTAGTTTTTCATGTGGCCTTCGTTGCTCTGAGACTCCGTTGTGTACATGGTGCTGGGGTTTGAACTAGATTACTTGCGCATGCGGGGGAAGCTCCCTAATCTCCATGCCACCACTTCCAGCCCCTATGTCTTTCTTTCTTTAACATGAGGAGGGGGCTGGAGCGGTGGCCTGCTGGTTATGGTGCTTGCCCGGCAGGCGTGAGTACGCAAGTTCAAACCCCAGCACCCACGTACAAAGCAAAGTCTCAGAGCAACAAAGGCCACACGAAAGACTAAATAAAAATTGTTTCTCTTAAAAAAAAAAAAAACATGAGGAGGAAGCTCTTCCTTTGTAATAGACAGCCAATCCATTGCAGTTCAGAGAGTCGGAGCAAATTATGGTGAAGACCTATATTGGTGGTAATACTAATAAAATGGATACTGAAACAGACAACCCAAAGCTGGGAACACTGTCACTATTAATTTTGTTGGTGTTCAAGAAACAAATAGTATTTAAGCAATATTTTTGAATATTAAACTTGTGTGATATTAAGAATCTGATATCAGTTCTCTGCAATCTTCTTTTTGAACTTGCAGAACAGAATTATTACACAGAACTCTTCACCACTTTACAGACTATTTTGTGTTGTTTACAGAATGATTCCCTTGTCTTAGATTTCTCTAAACTCTCTGACTGCAGAAACAATATCTCATGTATTCTGTACACCTTCAGAGTCTAACATAGCCCTTCCCAAACAACGGGG
This sequence comes from Aplodontia rufa, assembly GCA_004027875.1. Taxonomy (NCBI): domain Eukaryota; kingdom Metazoa; phylum Chordata; class Mammalia; order Rodentia; family Aplodontiidae; genus Aplodontia; species Aplodontia rufa. Next base: position 58,732 of record PVKS010001185.1, read on the forward strand.
CTTTATGGACTTTTAATTGATTGGGGAAAAATAATCACCATTGCTCATTTACTGCATCTGTTCAAATTTATATTATAAAAAGTCACATAGTAAGTTATTATTTACTTTGAGTGTGAATTTATCAATGAGTCAAATGCCTTTAGACCTCCAGCAAAATAGATTGTGAACAGTTCTGGAGTTAAACTGAGATCAGTGTTCAATTAATTATTTTCAGCTTACAGAGACTGCTTAGTCTCCAGTGTGACAGATTTATGTTTTTCAGACCAGAGTCCTCTGTCACAAGCACACGTCACCAAGTCTCCAGTCAGGCTGAGAAGCATTGATCCAGTGGGAGGCACTGGAGCTGTGCTGCTTGGCCTATGTTTGGCATTGTTAAACCCAGATACCAGCTGAGACAGAATGAATCACCCGGATGGATTCCTGGAACAACTGGGTCCCAGTGATCAATACCCAGTGACCATGGATTAGAGCAAACTGGAGAAAGCAGGTTGAGAGTTCTAAAAGAAATGCTTCCTGTAAGCCTGCTTAGAATGAAGGCTTCCCAGTCACTTTCCACACAATTTGCCATTAAGTCAGGAATCTTTCTCCTTTAAAGGAAGTCACGTTGATTTGTTGGAGTTTATTACACCAATTACACCTGAAACTTAAATAAAATTTTTCTTCTTGGTTTACCAGGTTGGGTGGAGTCTGTCTAATCCTTGCAGCAGGATGACAGAATGAATGATGCAAGGAGTAGAGTGCCCTCAGCTCTGTCCCTAGGAGGGGAGAGAGCATTGCCTCTTCCTCTGGGGGCTGAGTGTGGCTCTGAGAGCCAAGTACCTTTTTGCTGAAGACTTCCCTTTTTGCTTGTGAGAGGCCATTTCTCTTTTCTGAAAGCTCAAGATGCACCATAACAGCATGTTTGCAGTCTAACTCACAGTGGAATAGCTTGTGGTTCAATTAAAACTGCTGTTTTGTAGATTAAAAATTCTAACAGCTTTCCCTACAGAGTAACAACATTACTTTCAAGCTTACCTTACAAAAACAAAAAATCAACATGGAACAAAACAAAACAAAACAAAACAAAAATCCCAAACCCCATATTTAATAAAATACTTTCCCCGGGGGAAATATTTACTCCCTTCTCATCGCTAAATCAAAAGAGAAAGACTATCTACTTTATTGCATTTGTCTTTTAATCTCCAGAATCTAGCATACCTCATAGCACAGCATCCTCACATGACTATTTTTGGTTAAATGAAAGAATGATTATACTCCAATTTTAAATTTTATTTAATATGTTATCATTTCTCTTAAAAATTACATAAGGGGAAACTAAGAATATTAAAGTTAAATGCTTTGCAAATTAATAGTACATTACAACCTAAAAATCTACATTGCTCAATGAATTCAGTTTGGAAAGTTGTTGTAATGAATGAAGCTAAGAAGAAATAATTTACTGCTTCCACTCCATCATGAATTGAGATAATCCTCTATAATAAAAAATTCAACTTAATGTGATCGTAAGAGTCATATAATGCACAGATATTTTATAAAACATTGTCATAAATTGCTGGCCAGTAGAAGATATTTCATTCTAGGCATAGCTACTTCTATACTAGTAAATCCATTGCAATTTATGCAGATTAAATCAATATTTTTTCATTTCCCTTTGCTTTTATAATTTTATTTTACTACCAGCATAAAATATAGAAAATAGCACTTAAGAGAGGTTATGAAATATGATGCAGGTCACATTTTGCTGTCATTTAATCCTAAAGATGATGTGATTCATAACATACATTTCCTATGGGAGAGACTATGATTTAAAAAATATTGAAAATTCAGCATACAACAAAACATGCCTAGCTCACTGTTTAGGAATATTTGATGATTAATCATGATTAATCATGATTTCCACAGAAACAATTGGTGTTCTTTTGACACCAATCATTTAAATCAATTCTAATTTGTGTTCTATTTATTTATCATTTTTATTGTATCTTTTTGTAATGTTTTGCTTAGTCTTCATTTTATATTGGAAACAAACTTTATTTATCTTACACAATGATATAATCAATCAACTTAATAACAATTAGTTTATGCATATTTATCTTCAGATGCAAAACATTTTCAGTATGTTTTGGTGAATTTCAACTCTTTTATCACTTAAATTGAATAAGTTTTAAATTTTTCAAATGAAGAAAATAACATTAAGAAAGACTACTTGCTTTCCCTGTTATCTGAGTCCCAATATCTTACCATATGTACCAGCGAGAGCCTGGGCTTTGGAGGCAGAATGCCTGGGTTTGAATTCTGGTACAGGATGAGTTGAGAGATTAAATTAGTTAATTTATTTAGAAATTTTAAACAGTAGAGGAGTTATTAAGTGGGCCTAATACATGTTGATTTTATTATTATTACTTCAGGTTTTCCCAAACCTGGTATCCAGAAGCAACCAGGATGCCAAGGACTGAGGGTTCCTGGGTTTCTCTCATATTCATTGAGTTAAAATCTTTAATTTAAAAATCATTTCTGTACTCTCCCCTGTAAGTGATATTGATCTTTTTTTAAAAAAATATTTTTTATTTGCAAAATGACATTAGGTTCTATTTTAACAACTTCTTTTCCTATCAAACATGTCTTATTTATGCCAGTAAATGCTTAAATAAGCAGGATAGAAAACTTAAAAATTTAAATGTTTCCTACACCGAGGAAAAGGATAATAGACAATTTATACAAAAAGCATATCAAATTTCAAGAAGCCCAAGTCCATCTACCATTTACTAAAAATCCACTATTTACTAAAAAGCTCTCATTCATTCATCACATCTTAGCCACTAACCTTCAAATGCCCAGTATTGTGCTAACCACCAAAGATGAGAAAGGCCAGACTCCTGCACTCACAATATTTTCACAGTTTCATGCTCAGATTTGAATACATCTATTGACTTGAATATTTTACTGGCAAACATTTATTTTGAATAGCTATTGATCAAAGCTGCATGTAAATTATGGAAATATGTAAATTATAGAAATATTAATGTGTCTACAGGAAATGCTTTAAAAAGTCTTTAGTTCTGCTTATAAGATCAGCAAATCACACTGCCACTGATTATCTTAAACATTATAGGAATACATTTCTTGGAAAATTAATAAGACTTATAAAGACAACCATAACTTCCACAGTGCTTATAATGACCCAGGTACTACACTGAGCACTTTTCACAGATGTACTCAATCTTCCAAAATAGCCATGTAAGAAAGGGAATATTCCTGTCTGCATTTGACCTGTGAGGCCAAGGATCCAAGAGATGAGGAATTCAAAGCTACACAGGTTTATGAAGCAAAGTTGGGAGGAAAACGCAGGCAGGTGTACACTCAAGCCCCCACACTCTGACCATCCCGTTACATGTCAATCTACACTTAAGAGATTGAGCTGTTCCAAAGCAGCTTTACATAGTTGAGTAATGTGGAAGTGGATGCTTATATAGTTTCTCATTAATTCTTTCTGGAGACCTTAGAGTTTCAGGCATGAAATAGAGTAGTAAAATTGTTATACACACACTCACCCACATGTATACTAATATATATATATATATATATATATATATATATATATATATATACTTTATCTTTTCTTATTCCAAGCTGTCATTTTTGAATAGCACAATTCATAAAATGGTTTAATACTATGTCTGCATAAAAATTTTCCAATATAATTTGAAATTTCAGCTATGTCAGGAAGAAACATATGGATAATAAAGGGAGCTTTGCAGTGTTTCTGATGAGCAGCTGTTCTGGTTGGTTGCATCCTTCCTTAGGATGACCGTTATTGAGTCTTTATACTTCTGCACTGACATTATGCTGCTCTGAAAGGAATTCAGAATTATCTGAATGAATGGAAAGAGATCTATCTGTGTGCAATTGGATAATTCCCAGTGTAACAGCTGTGTGGGGCTAAGACTGAAAGTGACTCTGGAAATGAGATTATGTGACTTTGAGTTCTCTTCATTTGACAATTCAACATTCCTAAATGCTTGAGAACTGCATACAATAAGTTGTTTAAAATAGCTTTAAGTCCATTGAAATGGTAAAACTAATATGTATACTGTCTTTTTTCTTACTGACAGTTATGTATGTGTGTAAAACAGACCTAGTAAAAGATGTTTCTCTCTGTATTATTTTTCTCTTGATTTTATTCCAAGGCAGCATAGAGTAATACAGGTAAAACAGAATTTCGTGTCAGATATTAATTTTATATTACTCTCTTTTAAACAGCTCTTGGGAGTGGGGTAATCAACTGCACGTTGGTAAAACAGTACATTTTTATTTTTACTTAATCCTCAGTATCTCCCGAGGATTAGGAAACTGAGGAACCATTCAGTAAGTGCTGAAGCCAGAATCAAACCTGAGCTGTGTCTATTCAAACCCAAAGCCCTTGACCTTTATAACACTCTAGCATTGCCCATTCTGTTTGCAAACACTGATGCTGAGTTTGCGCAGAGGAGGAGTGGGAAGTTCCCATAGATCTACCTGTCAGTAAGTAAATCCCTACCCACCCCTGCTTAATTAAGTTTTCAGATTAAGGCAGTGCTTCTTAAACCAGAGAAATCACAAACCCCAAAGAACATCTTTGGATTTCCAGGAGTCCATGGATCCTAATGTTGAGACATACCATCTTAAAAGCTAACCCTTTAACTTTGTGTTCTGTTTTAACACAGTATAATGGAGAGTGAAAATTCTTGCATTGATAGAAACATTTAAATCATATAGCACTTGTTTGCAAAGGGATCCCTAATAATACTTTATGAATTTTCTATTGTATGATTGGAACGAAAGCACACATGTTAAATGTGTCAAAGAAGTTTAAAATTTCTGGTATGAAAACTTTGAGATATATAACTTTGTTTCTAAGAAACTGTAAACATCAAACATGTATCATGGCAGGTTTTACAATTATTCAAAATCAACTATTAAAATATCAGTACTGATTATTTTGTAAGATTAATTAGTAAATGTCCAGAACAGTCCTGAAAGAATGAAGCACAGGACAAATATTTTTCACTCTGCGAAAGAAATCTGTGCATACAATGAATACCGATAAGAAAACTCAGACCCAGGCCACATTTGTCGCCCTTAATCTGATCACGCAGGTCTCAGATTCAGCAAGGGAAATAGGTTTCAAGCTTTCATCTATGCTTAAAGAAAGATGAAATTTCCTTGGCATCATCCCATGCTTCAGATTTGTTTATTTTATAGTTGACAAAGGGGTACTGTCTTCTCTGAATCCTTAATCAAAAATTCCTCAATTAACTTTTGTTAATTGTAAAATAAACAAATCTGCAGTGAAGAAGTAAATGGCTTCCCTTTTTTGGGTGGGCGAGTGTTCTTATTTTAGCTACTCTTTCTAGACCAGCTGGGTATGATTTACTCTTGAGCTCACTGGAACTTTAAAAGTAAGTAAAAATTACAGTGTGTACTCTTGCATATCTAATTCTTGTGGGTTTGTAAGTGACTTCTAAAAGATGAGTTGAAATCTCATCTAGTTAGAAATTATAAGAATATCAATGAGATAGCATTTTTTTTTCCCTCTAGGGACTCAAATTAATTATCTGCAGGGACACTGATTTTTGCTTTCCATCAGCAACAACATTATTAACATTACAAAATGAAATGCACCCCAGAAAGAGTGAATCAAAAATTAAAAGGTAATAGGTAAACAATTTATTTATATAAAACTTCAATTATCATTAAAGTGAAATTTAGACTCCTAACCATGGGAAGAAAACCAAAAGAGCATGTTTTGATAAAGGCAGTAGAACAACCAGGAGATTCAGAGCTAATATCTTTATTGCAGTACCCTGTACACAACGATGGAGTTGGGGGGGTCCTGTGACTCAATTTCAGGTTGTGGCCTGGTCCCATGGAAACCTCAGGAAAATAAGGAAATGGCAAAATTGGAAGCCAGAGCAAATGGATTCTTCATGTCTGACTAATAACATTTCCAAATAGGTTGTGGAAAATGATAAATGGGGAGCGACAAATGATATTCTTCAAGTTTCTATAATTCAATCAGTGTAAGTATGGATCCACAATTGTTAACAATTTGAACATACAGGATCAATTTAGAAACTGACTTAAAAATCAAATCATTCCTCTCTTTTGGTGGAATGAAATTGACCAAATTATGCTAGGTATATAATCAATATGCCATAGTGAATTTCACCTTTATGTATATCTAAAAATCATTAATTAAAAAACAAAAACCTATGATGAATAAATAGAAGAAAGCCCAGTAGAGGAAGAGGAATCGTGGTGGAGGTGTGGTGGGGAGGGAAAGAAAGAAGTACTGGGCACTGAAGTGGAGCAAATTATATTCCATGCATATATGATTATGTCAAAATGAAACTCAATATTATATATAACTATAATGCACTAATAAAATTTAAAACAAATCATATCATGACTTTTTTCTTCCATGGTTTGAACTTGAGTCAAATCTTAATGGCAACTAATGAAGAGAATTAGAAAATGAATTAAGAGGAAACAACTTCATATCATCCTGTCAGAACATATGCATTTATGATTGCACAGCAACACAACTCCATAATAAAATTAAAAGAAAAAAGGAATAAAGGAGCAACAAAGATAGCAAGAACAGAACCAGCATGCTGCATCCTACATGGAGCTGAGGCTTGCAGAAAGGGGAAAAAATGGTGATATGTGTATGTGTAAAAGAAAGGTTCGATGAAGAAAATCCTGGTAGTTTTGCTTTATCACTTTAAACTGTTCAAATCTATAGAATAAGGTGTTTAAGTTTTTGGAAGATAAACAAAGAATGCTAGTATTTTGAGTGCATCAAGCTCCCTGAGGACTAACATGCAAGATTTCACTGTTGATTTATTCTTATGCGTATTTTTCTTTCATTGTATCTTGTAAAACTTGCAGATCCACGCATCAATATGGAAAAAGTAAGAAAAAAGAAGAGCCTTTACTCCTAGCAAGGCTTTAGCTCAGTAGCAAAATTTTACTTTAGTTTATATCCATAATTCAAAAAGATTAACCCTGAAACTTTTTCAAATTTTTCTTTTTATACAATTCCTAAAATTGGAAAAAATTTAAAAATATTTAAACGTGTAAAATAGAATGTGAAGTATGAGCTAAATCCCTCTTACAATATTAGAGAACCAGGGAATACATCTCCATTACCACAGATATTATTTATTAACAGAGGTTATTTAACACAGTTTGGAGTGTTGAATAGTATTTCCATTCCATGAAATAGAGATTCTAACTAACTTATCAACTTATCAGATATCCTTATTCTCTGGAATATTTCATGCTTCTGTTATTCAAGACTGCTACTTTTCTTTCTTCTGCTGACATTAGAGCCTATGTCACAAGTCAGTTATATTAATAGTTTGTAATCTTGGCTTTTTTGCCCCTGTTCTTCGTGGGTGGTAAAGTATGCAATCTCAATAATTATGGGGGAAGACTACGTACAAGGAGACCGACCACATGGGTGCACCTGTGGCTCAGTGTGTTGGAGCATATCTTCTTCAGAATTATCAATACTTTGAAATTCCACTATGCTAATATTTTGATTCTTTGAATCAATTCCTTTAGTTGGTACAACATGCTCCAGTAAAAGTAGCCGTTTCTACAACTTTCGGATAACTATGTTTGAATGGTGAGGAGTGATGTTTCATAACCCACAAATGAGAGATGTTGCATATAAATGTGAATGCTTCACCCTTCTATGTTTAGTTTACCATGATCACGTAAACGAAGCATGAGCTAAGAGCTGAGCAACAGATGGGATTTTAAATAGTCATTTCTTATAATTAATTGGTGTTAAATATCTCCTCTTTTACTTAGTGTTCCTCATGTTTTATTTATACTCATTTAATAAGAATGCAAAGAAAGGTCCCTTTCCTGGATTTCCCATTCACAAAACTGAATCCCTTAATTTATAATGAAAAACGCTGCATAACAAACACCAGAAGACCTTTAAAAGTGTGGGTGAAGACTACGTGTGTGTAAGTTATGTCTTCAGTTGGTTGGGCAAGGGGAATTCCTTATCAAATCTAAGCTAACTGAATTTTCTTTGTAGAAATTTAGGGTAAAAACTAAGACATCCTAATTTGGTTCAGTTTGGTTTGATCGTAGTATTTAAATCACATTTGAAGAATGACACTCTTTTAGCTTGAAATACAGGGAAGAAGGATGGTATGAAAATATGAAGAAGGGAATGAAGCAGAAGAGGGTCCTGATGTACGGTCCTGGTGGACTTTAAGCTCTTTGTCTCTTTCCTTTCCTGAGGTCCCTTGGAGTTCTTGAACTTAAGCTCAGTGAGGTGCTTCTATAGTAGCTATGGTCAGTTTGTGTTGCTTTCAAGAGTTCAAAAAGGAACATTTTTCTAATTGTTACTGTATACCTATCATTTCTATAATTAAAATGATTGAGACAAATGGTTGTCACTTCAATGAGGGACTGGATTCAAATGAAACTAAAATGTTGAAATTTCCTAGGCCCTCTGCCGTGTTTTCTGAACTTAAGGAAAAAAGGTTCTTTATTTGAAAAACCTGTTATGACAGGCAAATTAAAACAACTTTAAAGATTTTTCTGAATAGTTATATATTAGAATATATAGTGTATTTTAAACAGGTGATTAAAACTTTTATTTAAATAAAATATAGAAATAAGTCATGACACAGGAATATTGAATAGAATGGTAGACCAATTCTGGGAATGAAATTTTCTACTATTACAATGTATCTGCCATTATTGGGTAATTTCATAAATCATCCCATTTAAAAATTTTTTTCTAGTTTACTGAAGCAAAAATCTAAATAAAAAACATGCATTTTGAAACACTATTCTCTTAAGTGCATTACATATCACCTTGCTTTATTTTAAAACATTACTTTTTAATTAAAGCAACAATTGTTCAATATGTACAATAAATATGAAGAAAATATTAAAGACACCTATAATTTCAATTCTAGAAATGAATAGTATTAATGATAATTACAGCACGGATTCCTAGTAATAACATTTTCTGCTCGTGTGTGTGTGTGTGTGTATGTGTGTGTGTGTGTGTGTGTGTGTGTGATACAGAGACAGGGAGAGAGACAGAAAGAGAAAGAGAGACAGAGAAATAGATCATGTGTTAGGTGCGAGCTCTCATTAAAACGTGCAAGAAGGGTCCCAGTGTTCTACCTTGATGAAATTGGCTACCATGTGGGTGCAGAGTCAAGAGAACCCTCGTAGTGTGTGATGGCAGAGATTTTTGTTGTATATTTGTATAAAATGCAATTTGAGACTGAATACTTCTGAGGGGGGCAAAGCAGGACTTGTTTTAAGCCAGTGGCACTTGATGTCACCTCTCATCAAGATGCCCTTCAGTAAGGGCTACTCACAAGTGCTTTATAAAGTTTGCATTTCACATAGGATTTCAGACAAATGGAAAAAGATGGTAAGTAGAAAGCAGGAGCCAGGAATAACATATGGGTCTGGGATTTAAAAACAACAACAACAACAGAAACCTTGATCTTTGAGGCTTTTCAAACCAGGGAAATGGTGGTTCAAAGTATTTTATCTAGCTCTTAGAGACCTCAGAGGCTCTAGTTCGGCATCTAGGATACATGTGTTCCTTGAGCATTACCATGGCCCTGGCACTCAAACACTTTACAAGAAATTACATCACTTAATTTTTATGAAAATCCTGTGGATAATGGTAGACTAGATATTTAAATATAGGTTAACTGATTTACAAATCAGTGTCTCTCCTGAATATCTATTATTTATCTACCCATATGTGTCTCCAAGAAATGACTGTACGGGAACCTAACTTTCTATTACTATTAATGTTGAGACAAGTTTGATATATTTAAAACTGTTTGAAAATTTAATTATTTATTTCTGCATTGTATATGAATGCAATATGACTTAAAATCTGGTAAAGTATATTTAAGTATTATTTTTGTCTTATAAGTAAAAATGTAATGAATATCCTAATATTGTGATTGAAAAGCTTTTATTGTCAAACTATACAGGTCTTTAATCAATGACTCATTTAACAGTCATATGATGTGGACTAACTTTCTTAACCGCTTTGTGCCTCAGTTTTTTCTTCTTTAAAATTAATAATTTTATGATAACATTGTTAAGTTCTATTCATAAGATGCTAAACTAGCATTTGTTATAATAATATCTATTTCTTATTAAATAATTATAAACATTTTTACATTAAATTTGTAATATTAGTCTTTATGTAAATTTTAGATTATTTTCTCAGGTAAATTCTGATGTGTGAAGTTCTGAGTATACGGTTTGCCAAATTTTGCAAATAAAATTTGTGTGAAAAAATTTGAACAAATTAAGGTAATTATGGACAGTAGTTGAGAAGGCTTATTTCCTGAATCCTTGCTGGGGCTCCATATCATTATTAGAAAAGGCATTTTCTTGCTTCGTATGTATGTAGAAGTTCATTTTAATTGGTTAATTTAAAATTGAAAATATCCCTTATATCTATTGGCTGTGTGCTTTCTATTTTTTTAAATTTGATAAACATGGTCTTACAATTAGGAAGGATTCATCGTTTAACAATCAAGAACAAAAGTGTAATGACAGAACAAGCCAAGACTGGTGCCAGACCATGGCCCCCCCCTCTTAGGTTCCCCATGGTTCCATGTTTCCTCCTACTTAAGCCCCAAGTTATTTGGACTTCTCCTGGAGGTTGTAGGTTCCCCTCTGGTTAGATTCTCCCATATTTTTTGAAATGACTAATTATGCCTTTAGTCTAATTTTATGATTGAATTTATTTAATATTTATTTGTAATCAATTTGTATTAATTTCTAGTCAGTCATAAATAATGAAATATTTTTTCAGGATTATTTGTAAATTTTGCTTTAATACAGAAATTTTATAAAATTTGTTATCACATCAGTTTTTAAAAAATATTTTCTTTTGTTTTATGACTATGTATGTTTCAGAAAAAAAGAAAAAAGCATATGGTTTCTCTAACACAGACATACTTTACAACTGAGATACATCCCCAGTCCTTTTATTTTTTTATTTTGAGGCAGGGTCTCACTTAGTTGATAAAGCTGATTTTGAATTTGCAATATACCTCTTTCAACCTCCTGAGTGGCTTGAATTACAGGCATGTGCCACCAAGTACATTGAGTATGCAATTTTTCATGCCTTCAGATTTTATACTTACAAAATTTACTGCACTTACTAGTAAGTTAAATAATTGCCTCCAATGATATCCAGATGTTAATTTGTGGAACCTGTGAATATTCCTTTATATGGAAAATAGGCCTTTGCTCCTCTGCTAAAATTAACGATTTGCAATGATGAGATTATCCTGGATTATCTGGATGACTCTAACTGTAATCATAAGTATGCTCGAAAAGGTTTGCAGGGAGAGATACACAGACAGAGGGGAAGGCAATGTGAAGGTGAAGCATAGAGATTTGAAGATGTAATGCAGATCGCTTTGAGCTAAAGATGCAAGAATTGCAGTTCTAGAAGCATGGAGTGCAAGATGAATTCTCCCCTACAGCATCTGGAGGAAGCTTGACCCTGCTAACAGGCCCAAGATGTGGCCTAGTGCAACTCATTTCTCTTTCTGATATACAGGAGATGTACAGAACTGTGAGAGAATAAATGTGTGCTGTTAAGCACTATTTTTGTGGTAATTTATTATAAGAGCCGTGGGAAACTGCACTAGGGTAATTTATAATAGCAGTCATGGAAAACTAATATTTATTGACGATGTGCTTTGATATGAGATATAATGCAGGGACCTAATTTTATTTTATTTTTCAAATAGCCAAATGACCAAATATCATTTATTGTGCAGCTCTGACATTTTCAACTGACTTGAAATTCAGTCCTTTGCTTTTATTTTAGTAAGTTCTTAACAATAATTCATCTTTAAAATATAATGTACTCATATTGATAATCTATGGTTCTGGATCAAGGAGGTATTTATTTGAATGTTCTAGTCTTACAAATTTTAACATCTGGTAACTTGGCACCTGCTCCCTGATAACCTTTGTCCTACCAGCCTGTACTCTACGTTTTGTTCATTAGCTTCAAAAATTAATACTATGTCCACATGAATGTTAAAACATATTTGCCTTTTAGAATAAACAAATTCTTACAAGTTACACATTTTTCCTACTCTTTCAACTTATGCTTATATCTTTACTCTTCCATGTTTCTAGATTTATAAAAATAATTCTTTTGTGCTATGTTTATTGTGGATACCTGTAGTTTTTCTTTTATCTTCTGCTGTTTAATATAGTAATTAGTCTAAACTGGCATCTCAGTATTGCTATGATTCACTACTTTTAAGGTTTTATTATTTTGGTTTGGTTTTCTTTTCATTATTTTTAAGTAGATTTATATTGAATTTTTTATTTCTTCTTTCTTTCAAGTTGCTTTTTCATTATTTTGTTTCATAAGTTTATAAGGACTTTGATTTCTATTCTAAGTGTTTGATATTTGCCTATACTTTTAAAATTCAACTATATGAGAAAATATGGTGTTATGATTTAGATATAAGGTGTCCCCCAAAAGATCATGTGAGAGATGATGCAAGAAAGTTTGGAGATGAAATGATTGGGTTATGAGAGACTTAATCTAATCACTACATTAATTCACTTGGATGGATAAACTGGTTGATATTGGCACGAGGTAGGATGTGGCTGGAGAAGGTGGATCTCTGGGAGAGTGCTTTGGTGAGATAAGCTTAGTCTCTCTGTTTCCTTATTGCTGTATCCTGAGCTGTATTCCTCTTCTACACTTCCCCACCATGATGTTCTCCCTCACGTTTGGCACAGAAGAACGGAGTTGGCTGTCTGTGGACTGACACCTCTGAAACTATAAGCTCCAAATAAAGTTTTTCTCCTTTAAAATTGTTCTTGTCAGGTCATTTGGCCACAGTGGTGAAAAAACTGACTAAACATATGACTCCTCTAATATTTACTTCTTTGACTCTAGTAGTTTTTAAATAGTCTATTTAAACTATACCATGAAGCATTTATTTTAAAATGATACACATTTTTATTTATAGAGCAATTCATTTTGTACCTTAAATAAAACTCATTAAATATATTAAATATATTGTTCATACCCTTTATATTCCTATTTTCTAATTGCTGCATTCTGTTAAATGGTTAAATCTGTATTTTATAACTTTCTAACTATGTTTATTAGATGTTATAGAAGTTCATGGATAATTATCATGGCTTTTGATATTAAATATATTTCAATTATTATAAGCTGCTTCATTATTTTAAAATGTGATTGCTTTCTTTATTTGAAATTAACATACATCTGTTATTTTTTGTTCTTAACAGTTGCTCCATTCATTTTTAAACCATTACCATTTTTCTTTTAGGTTCTTCTCTTTCACCTTCTGCTCTACTTTGTAGCTTCTAATTTGTGAGAAAATACAATTTCAATAGATGAACATGGAGAAAAGCACATTTAATTAATATAGTCAATGATTTAAAAAATAGAAACAGAAAAAAGAGAAGTAGGGAAAGTGGAAGAGAGAAAGGGGTTATTTATCAATAGATCAGTAGGCTTAAAATCTTTTGTGGATTTTCAAATCATGTATATTATTTTCTGCTCTGTTTATGCATAATTCCCCTTCATATGATAAGATTTATGATATTTCTCTTCTTTTGTATTTTAGTTTCTTGGCTGGAAGCTTAGCTTATTTGCAATTTCTTGTTTCATAATTTCTTCAAAGCTATAAAATTCTACCTCAGTAAAACTTTAGTTACATCCCACACAGTTTTATACTTTTTTCTTGGAAATATTTTTAACTTTATAGAAGGTTAAAAATAAAAATAATACAAGAAGGATCTGTATACATACCCTTTGTACAAATTTAACCTTTGTTAACGGTTTATATACATGCAAATGCATTCCATCCATACTATATGCATTTTTCTCAGAAGCAAACTGTACATCATGATTCTTCACTCAATTATTTCAATTCATATTTCCTAAGAATGAGTGAAATTATATGATATTCATAAATTAATGTCATATTTAAAAACATTAATTATATGTATTTATAGGCACTTGTTTTTAAAAGGGACTGAAGCTTTGTCCTGAACTCATACAGACATAAGGATTTGGGATTTAGTAACACCAAAATCATAGAGTGACTCTAAAAAGCAATGGCCCTAGAGAAAACAGAGACAGCAGAGCTGAGTAATAACAGATGAGTGTGGGGATTTCTTATGGTTAGGATCAGAAATTTAAGGTAGAGAACACAGCATCAAAACTGAGCATGGGAGTGTAATATTTAAAAAAATGTAAAGTTACATCAGATACAAAACAGGAATTTAAGAGTTTAAAGAATGAGAGGCATTTAAGAGTGTGATGTTTCAGAATTATCTTTGGATTTAGATAGTTGATGTTTCATTTTTAAAAATTTTTTTAAAATTTTATTCAGAAATTTATTTGTTGAACAATCAAACAAGCTTCTAATGAAATTACATAATATAGATATATAAATTCTGAAATATTGAATTTATCCGCCCTTATCCTTCCTTCCCTTCTGCCCAATACATCTCTACAAATGCCTTAGGTTGTATGACATTATACCTTATCCTGATTTAAAACATGATAACAGACCTCCTTTCTCAATGGCCACGGTCTAGCTCCAGCCTCTAGAGATGAGTGAAGACATTCGATCCTTGGTTCTCTGGGTTATGCTTATTTCACTCAGCATAATTTCTTCCATAGCCATTCATTTACCTTCAAAGGCTGGAATATCATTGTTTCTAATTACTGAGTAAAATTCCATGGTATATATATATACCACAGTTTTTGGAACCATTCATCCAGCGAGGGACATCTGGGTTGTTTCCATAATTTAGCTATCGTAAATTGAGCTGCTATGAACATCGATTTTGCTGTGTCGCTGTAGTGTGCTGATTCTAAATCTCCTGGAAAAATACCCAAGAGAGGAATAGCAGGATCATAGGATGGATTCATCCCTAGTTTTTTGAGGGTTCTCCACACTTCAGACAAAACTTGTAGGTTCATTTTTGAAGAGGTTGTATTCTGCAGGGTAGGAGAGGAGAGAATCCAAATCAAAAGGGATTAAGATGCAGGAAAAGATTTGTAGATCAAGTGCGCAATGTATGTAATGAGAGAATTTAGGATAGTGAGTGAATATGACAAGCTCACAAGAGCATAGGCTTTAAAGAATACGTTGTTTAACAGGCCAGGAAAGTTTGGTCATGTATATAAATAGCCAGGGAGAAGCTGAGGTCAGAGAGGGAGCATACATTGTTGAAAAGAAACACCTTTGCAAATGAAAGAAAGCAGGGACTCATTTGGAGACTCAGTCTTAGATGAAGGGAAGGATGATTTCTTGATTGATGAAAAAATATAGGAAGGAATGGATGACCATGCAGGGCATTTCCAAGTTTGTAGAATGCAGAGGGTCTCAAATTCAGGGTTTCAAAGTCTACTGATCTGTGAAGAATTAAGACTATAGAAAAAAACCATTTTGATATTTGTGAAAACTAAAAAAATTTGGAATAAGTTTTTTGGGAAAAACATAAGGTTTTAACCAGGGATAAGTAGGGAAATTACTTAGTGAAAGTGGAGATCTCAGTCAGTTTGTAGTGGAATGAAGAGGTCCTAACTTATGTCTTTACAGAACTGCTTGGCATTCACAAAAACGAAATTGGATGATTAGATTTACTTAAAAACCAGTGCTAAATTGGATGGTATTTTATTTTAGTTTTTGTTTATTTATTTTTTATTCATTTGACATAGTCTTACATGTTGGAGGGAATTATTGTTACATATTAATGCATAGATGATTATTGATGAAGTGAAATAAGGCTGATCCTAATCCAGGATCTCCTCCTTTCAACCACTCCCTGCTTCCATGTCTCCTCTGTTTACCCCCAGGTTATAGACAGAAATAAGCATATATAAGTATATTATTTTTTTAATTTTCTGATCTTCTCTGCCCACCTGTGTATAGTTGGACTTCTCATGGGAGTCTAGCGTTCCTAGTTGCATTGACAACCCCACTAATACTTCCTTCCCCTCCCTACCTCCCTCCCTTCTCCCCCCAGCTTCATAGTGATGGTTCCCCCTGCTTATGGGAAAGTTCACCTATGTTGTGTTTATTTTTTAGCTTAGCTAACTTTCAATCTATCTTAGGTGTTACTCTGGCTTCCACACATGAGAGAAAAAATTTGGCCTTTAAGTTTCTGAGTTTGAGATATTTCACTCAGCATAATTTTTTTCCATCTCCATTTATTTGGCTGCAAATGCCATGATATCATTCTAATAGCAGAGTAGAACTCCATTGTCTGTGTGTGTGTATATATATATATATATATATTCTCACAATATTTGAATCCACTTGTCCAGTGAGGGGCATCTGGGTTGGTTCCATACTTTAGTTATTGTAAATTGAGCTGCAGTAAACATTGATGTAGCTGTGTCTCTGTAGTATGCCAATTCTAGCTAATTTGGGAACATATCCAGGAGTGGGATAACTGGATCATAAGGTTGTTCCAACCCCAGTTTTTAGAGCAGTCTCCACACTGCTTTCCAGAGTGGCTGTAAGAGTTTGCAGTCCCTCCTAAACAGTGATAGTGTACCTTTCTTCCCACAACCCCTCCAGCCTTTGTTATTGTTTGTATTTTTCATTTTTGCCACTCTGACAGGAGTGAGGTGGAATCTCAATGAAGTTTTGATTTGCATTTCTCTGATTGCTAGTGATGTAGAACAATTTCTCATAAATTGGAGGATATTTCAAAACCATGTATTGAAGTACTGTTAATCACTTTTCCATCACTATGAGAAATATCTGATATATATCACCTTATAAGGAAGAAAAGTTTATTTTCACTAGCAATTTTAGAGATATCTGTCCACTATAAGTTGACTCATTGTTTTGTACCTGTGGTAGGATACCATGGTTAGAGCTGTGACAGAGCAGAGGTGCTCACCTCATGACCAAAAGTGAAAAAGGGGGAAGAGGAAGAGGAAGAGATCAGGCTCCCACAACCCCTTTCAAGGGTATGCTCCCATTGACCAATCCCACCTCTAAAAGTTTATAACCTCTCAGTAAGGTCACACTGGGAACCAATCCTTTAAATACATGGGCTTCTGGAAGACTTTCCAGGTACAAACTATAGCACATACTCACAGTAAATTATAATATAACTCACAGTTATATTAGGTGAGTGTAGGGAAGGGTGAGAAAATTTGATCAAGTGCCCAAATTTATTTAAAGTATTCATACGTATGTAAGCAAACTAAGAGACAAAGATATTAAGTGTAACAAAATATGCATCAGTTAGTTGGAAAAGTTATTGTTCAATCCATTTCATATATTAAACAAATGATTTGAAGAAGGAAATAATTTTTATTCATGATCTTGTAAAATTCTATTGAGTTAAACAACTGCTATGGTTTGATTGTGAGGTGTCCCCAAAAGCTCATGAGTGACAATTCAGGAGGGCTCAGATGAAATGATTGGGTTATAAAAGCCTTAACCCTCTCAGTGAGTTAGTTCCCTGATAAGGATTAACTGCCAACTAAAGAAAGGCAGGGTATGCCTGGAGGAGGTGGATCACTGGGGAATACCCTTGGGGTATATATTCTGTATCTGGCTGGAGCTTCTCTCTCTGCTCCTTGGAGCTATACTGCCCCCATGGTGTTCAGTTTCACCTTGAGCCCTGAAGAATGGAACTGGCCTTCCCTGGACTAAGACTTCTAAAAACGAGATGAAAGAATAAACTTTCCTCCTAAAATTGTTCTTGTCAGGTCGTTTAGTCACAGAGTGAAAAAGCTGAATAAAACAACAGCCAAATTAGAAAAATCCAGCTACACCTAAAGTCTGCCTGTAAATGGGTTTGTTAGGATGATATAAGCAAAGTGTCACCACAGATTTAACTCTCTCTGCATTAGAGAGGTGTACTATAAAGTTATAGAGCACTATCTCATCTGTACTCTAAACGCACATCATGTAAACAGACTAAATAATTACATAAGCAGAAGGAAAATTTCCATATTGATATTTTTACTAGTATCCATAGTACTTATAGAGATATACAGCAGATGTAGGAATCCATGAGTTAAAGGAATTGTGATTTACATCTCATTTCTGTTACTTTTAAGTTAAATTAGAAGTAAAAGTCTTTAAAAATAAGATCTGGCTCCAAATCAAAATGATAAACTTTGACTACAGCCCACCTACTCTGATGATTCATGCTCTGACACCTTCTTAGCATTTATGGATATGTGCTTTAGGATGTTCATTTTCACTGTTGTGTGTCACACTGAATTTTCTGGTTGATTTTCTTGCCCACAGAATCTTTCATAATGATTTAACAATTGAAATATGAATGCTAATCATGTCACTATTTTAAAATAGCTATTGATATCCTTTTACATTGGGCACAGAATCTAAATTTTCAGGTAAAGTATTTAAAATCTGGTATTACCTATTCCCATCTGTCCCAAACAGCCAACAGCCATGGAGCCTCATTGTCCCTGCCAGAATCAACCATCCCACAACCTCTCTTCTCATGCAATGCTGTTATTTAGGCATAACACCACTTTTGTACATACTGTTTTCTCTAAAAACGCTCCCTCCGCACTTCCTCTGGAAGACTCAGTGCATCCTTGAGATCTACTCAGCTCAAAATGCTTTGTGAAGCTTTATGAAGCTCCCCCTGACTGTGGGAACAAAATGACCCGCCATCTTTGTAACACTGCAATCTTGTATGCACTTCAGGTAGAGCATGGTCTTACACTGTGGGATGCCTTGTTGCATGGGAGATTGTCACCAACATTAACCAAACACCAACAGTATGCCAGTCTCTGACCTAGGTCTGGAGAGTCAGAGAAGAGCTAGTCCTTGTCTTTTGGTTTATAGTTCTCTTATGAGACTGTGCTTCTCATTTCTGGGAGCACAGGCTGCTCACCATTCATGTTGACCCTTAGTGTCTCACTTTTTCTTCCCCTCTATCTTTCAGTTTCCCCTCCCTGGTGTGCCATATCTCTCCTCTAATGGAAAGCTGGCCTTAACTTCTTAGGCACCAATTCAAATTTTACCTACTGCTCAGGATGTGTCAAAGCCCCAAATCTGAAATGGGTTAGTCTTTCTTTAAATTTCAACATTTTCCTTGTACTGCTTTTAGATTATATACCTAGTATACATTTTATTACAGGGGTTTGAGTTCTGCTTTCTTTTTGCTCTGCAAACCTGTAGTTTATACATAGATGCACCTAGCAAGGGACACACAGCAGATCACCCATGGGTGTTTATTGAATTCAGTAGAATGACTCTTAGTGGGAAGACTCCAACTTCTCTCCACATATTCATAGTGATTCATATAAGCATCTGTTCATAGAATGTACCAGGTGTATTCTTTTTTAAAAAAGGTTATGAGTGTGATTTATATCTTCTCTTTTCTTTAAAAAAAATTTACCCGAAAACCAAAGCAATACTTCGACTTCCTAATATTGATATATTTAGATTCTGATGGCTGTTTACATAATCTTTAAGAGATCATGTCTTTTTTCAACTATCTGATTTTATCATTTCATCTTTTTAAGCTAAATTTTATTTTTAATCCTGTCAATGCCATTATTTTTATGTTGTTATCATCCTTTATCCACCTACAGTTTATATTTTATAGAAGAAAGCATTGTTTTCCTTCAGTAAAAATATATTTACAGGAAACTGGTACATGCATCTGTTTCACTTTCAGTATTAAACCTGGCCCTACCTCGTGGGGCTGGCAGTCCCCATGATTCTGCCTGCCACCCACCATTAGGTGCTTTAGTCATACAGCCAACACCTGTGGCCACACAAAGGTCCATCCGTGGCAGCTGCAGGGCTCAGATGTCCATGCCGAAATACATTTCTAAAGCTGAAATACATTGGCAGGATAACGTCATGGTCAAGAGCACAGGATTTAAGGCCAATTGCCTGCTTTTGTAGCCTGGATGTGCCACATACTTTCTGTGTGATCTTGAGTAAGGTATGTAGCCTCTATGGCCTCAGTGTCCCTATTTGTAAAAATGGAAATAAAATGATCTATCTAATTAGAATGTTGTGAAGATTAAGTGAGTTCAGGTGTGTAAAACTTTTACAACTATGCCACACACAGTATCTACTACATATAAGTGCTCCTGTTATTAGATTATAAATTCTTGAAGAACCTAAGTTACCTTTAAAATCAACTTTTTTTCATAATATCTATGATAAACCTTTTACTTGCTCATAGGTTTCCTTTTCCATTTGCAAGTATGGAATTTTTGTTCATCCAAAAAAATGTATAAGGGTCATCAATACATATTGGTTTTATGTCTAACCCTGATGAATCTAGAACAAAATATCTAAGAGATTTTTCCCTTCTTTTAGAAATTTTTCTTATGGCATTTAAGTTTTTTAATGATATATATTATTTATGCACAATAGTGGGTTTCATTGTGACACATTTGTAGGCTAAAGCACACAGTTACCAACTATTATGTACAAAAAGAAAAAAAATACACACTTGCCTTGCTCATTTAAAAACAACTTAGCAGGGTTCATGGATATCAGATATCCTGTGAATTCCATATATGTTATCAGTACTAAACACTCCTGGTCGTTCATTCCTGGGCCTCTGAAGATACTGAACACCCTCCCCTGTGATAGTTATTAAGTGACTGTACATGCTCAATCCTTCATTGCCTTTGTCAAATATTTTTCCTCATTAAAAAAATTCAGTCATGGGGGCTGGAGCTCAGTGGTTATGGCGCTTGCCCGGCATGCACAAGTACACAGGTTCAAACCTCAGCACCCACATACACAGCTAAGTGTCAGAGCAACCAAAGCTATGTGAAAAACTCAAAAAAATTGATTCTATCTCTCCCTCTCTCTTTCTCACTGTCTTTCTCTCTTAAAAAAATTCAATTGTAGAATGTTGACAAATATATATGAAGAAATTTCTATGTCTCGGGCATAATTCAGGACCGTGATGATATAGCAGTGGATAAATATGTAAAATGTTATGTTGTAATAGAACCTCTGTTAAACAAGAAAAAGGTATGGAATGTAGAATGGTGAAATGGGCTATAGAGAAAAATAAAGAGGGAAAGGAGGATGGAGAGAATCAACATGTAGAACAGAAGCAAGAGACTCCCTCATTGTGAGAAGGCAACATGAAGCAAAGGCTTGAAAGAGAAGAGGACCTGAGGTCTTGCTCTATCTTTGGAAAGAGCTCCAGGCAGAGGAGAGAGCTCCTGCCAAGGCTCCAAGGATGGGATGCACCTGGCATCCTGTCACTAGAGCCTTGATTTTGTGCTGAGTGTGAGAGCACACTGCAGCTGTGGCGACACTGGGCAGCTCTGGGTGGAGAGATGAGGTGATCTGCCTGTTTCAGAAAGTTCCCCCTGTGGGTGCTGTGCTGAAAAGAAACATTTGGGTGAAGGCAGAAGCTGAGAGATCAGTTAGGAGACTTTGGTAAAAATTCAGTTCAGATTTAATGGTGCCTCTTCTTAATTAATGTGTATCTCATCAAGTAAAACTAAGTCATGTACATAAATAAATAAAGCTAAATTCATTTTATACTTGAAAGTATTGTCACCAAATTATAAAAATTGAGACCTTTAAATTTAATTTAAAATCATTAAAGATGACATGATAAATGAAAACATTATTTTATATAATATTTTTCTTCTGCTATCATGCATATGTATATAAAGTATGGACATTCTAAATGTCCAGGAAACCTTTTAGAAATATTTTTGTTTTTTCTTTGAAGACACATCTCTCTCTATGTATATATAGACACAGAAAATTAAATATTTAGCATTTAACCTAATCCTAGTTTAAATTTAAACAGGAAAACTTGAGTTGTATTTGACAAGTTATGGAAAGGAATATATTCATCATTCTTGTGAAAGATGAAGCCAAGACTTTGTTAGGATAGGAATGTAATATCTCATGTGTAAGCACCTAGTTTATGATATCATGGATTTACAGTAATGTTTCCATGGCATCCATAATTACACCCTTGCATAGATCCTGAAACAAACATCACAAATATTTGAGTTGCTTATATCAACAATTTTAAAGGGTATTTTTTATGCAAACTTGGTTTTCTTAGTGGTAATAGTAATGAAGGCAAGTACAGAAAACAATATGGACTTAAGTGTCTTTTCAGAACAAGATGGTTTTATTGCTCATAGGCTGCAATTTGCTGACTGCTCTTTTAGAGTTTAAGGATAAAAAGCTTCAGACTTGTGATTTGTGGAAACTACCAAATTCTAGTACTAGGGTACTGTCTTGGGCTTGGTACTGTCGATGCACTTCCACATCTTGCATTCCGCATTTGTTTCCACTTAGCTACTTATCTTTTCATCAATGATTTCTTTAGCAATATGCTGACTTCAGTGATGTTTCAGACTCACTCTGATTTGTGTAATATACTTGACTCTTCAATATTTTAGCTCTTGCTATTATTGTTGATGCAATTGTTGCTATTTCTTGAATTATTATTCTATGTCCTTTTAACTTAAACATCTGAGTATAGGATTATAGGGTTGAATAGGAGGACATTTCTGTATTTTGAATTAGAAAAACTTTATTTCATTATGTATTCCATTTTGCACCATATATCAATCTGAACTGAGGTTAGCTACATAATGGTTTTTGAAAACTTGGGCTGCCCTTTGAATCCACTCTTTGAGGTTACTGCTTCAATGGTCCCCTCCTTCTGAGGACATTGTTAGGTTCCTCTGTGGACATGTGGCTGAGGGTGCTGTTGGCACATGCTTCTGGGTTTGCTGAACTCCCTGGCTATGGTAACATCTTGCCCAATGGATTGTACTGACCTTATTCTGATAATTACATGACTTCAAGTGTACCTTGTTTTCAAGTTTTTTAGAAAAGAAACAACACTCTCCAGTCCTGGAGCTATTAAAGAAAATAAAAATTCCATCTGTGTATAAGTTCTTTTTTCTCTTTTCTGTTCATCTCTTTAAAAACTACCTGCCTTCCCACTCCCCCAAAAGAACCAAAAACAAATAAAGAAAATTACCTGCCTTTTCCAGTTACAGTGTCATGAAAGCAGCATGTATGTCACATGCAAGGACACAATTCATCAGGGATTTGTCATTTTAAGGGAGCAGCCACCTTGGCCATTTCAAACCTGCTGACCCTTGAATGCACTAAACGTGGTTCCTATGTAGATCAATGCAGTTATTTTGGGGAGGGTTATTTCTAAACTGATTTTACTGTAGAAGGTTATGTTTTAGGCTAATAGGCTTGAGGTCTCTATGGTTTTGTATACTATTTTACCCCATGTAGTTGAGTGAAAACATGCATAATATAATGTAAATATGGTAGTATTTACAAAACAAAGTAAGTGAAATGCTTCTAATAACATACACTTCAGGAAAAATATTCATAAACATTAACATGATTCATCAAGTTTAATATGAAACTACAGAAAAAAATCAAATCTTCAGGATATATCAGTGCCCACATCCTAGTGTTGATTTCAGATTCTAGGTGTTTTCTGTTTTTGAATTGGCCTTTTATGGTTGTGTTTAAGGTATTTTAAGATACTTACAAATAGAAGAGCCTTTCAAATGAGTCATAGTTCAAATCTTCCCCAAGTGAGAATTGATAGAAATGTAACTCTTACATATCCTCCTCTAAAATTCATATGAAAAGATCTAAACGGTTCCAAACTGAGTGAGAGAGAAAGTAATAAAACTCAGATAAAATACTCCATGACACAGAATCCCATTTGGCGAGTTACTGATGCATCTGGCAAACCAGCAGAAGGCCCAGAGAGTAACAACCTCCAAAGAAGACTGCTATAAAGATAAGCTTTTGAATCATTTTTCTCCATTAGAAGGTGCTTATTTGTTATGATCTTAATCTGGCATTTATTTAAATAAATTTTAAAATAAACTTTAGAAATAGAGAATTTTTTATATGATGATGACTACCATCTGTCGATAATAAAATGTTCTGGTCTGTTACCAGGCAGTATACATTGTCATAGGAAAAAACAGAACAAAAAAAGCAGATTTTTTCTATTCTGATGTGACTGAAGGATCCTAGCTCCATTGCAGACTTGCTTAGGAATTCTCAAAAGAAGCTTAAATAACAACTCAGTGGCACAAGGGCAATGCATTACACTAGTAAAATATTAGTGAACTCCTATCACAACCACATTGCCAGCTTTGACTCCCACCTCCTGTACACCTGGTGTGCCACAGATTTTAATCAAACCAGACTTCTTTCCATTTGCTAAACTCCATGAACTTTTTTATCTCCACGTGATAGTCTGTGCTGACTGGAGTGCTCTCTTTGGTCACTCCATTTCATCTAGAAAATTGTTTTCTTTAGACCCTGTTGTTTGCCCACAAAGATCATTTTTGTCTTCTATTACTTTGAACCTGATATTTACCCATATCCTGTTTTGATATTGTATTTGTGCCCTTCATTCAAATTATCCCAATACCAAGTATTAAAGAATGATCCCTAAATCTGATTCAGCAATCACTTCTCTGACATTGATCTCAAATATTCTTTATACTATTTGGTTTTCTATTCTTCAGATTGTTAGAATGCAGTACCCAGTTGAACTATGTGGTAAAAAAGTGCTCACAACATTGGTGGAAGGTACCTATTCCAAAATAAATGACTACAATATAGGATGCAGATTTGCATGAAATTGTGTGGACAAAAAACTATTCTAATTATTGACATACTAGAGGTAAATTCATTTAAAAACAATTGTAGGATAAGTTATTACCCTGACTCCAAATAAGAATTTATCAATTTATAGAATTTGAACATTAAGAATTCCCCAAAAATATGAGTGAGAGATAACTGGGGAAGGTCTATGCATGCTCACATGTGTGGGTAACACACTCTTTAGTATTATAATTCGGGAATTGATTTTAAAACATTAATTAATTTTCTACTCAACACAAATTAACCTTATTAAACAACATAATATTTGCAGAGTATAGATTTTTATGAAAATCTGTATGCTTATTGAAAACTATTGCCCATGAGCCAAGCAAGTGTGACATATCACCTGTCTTTGATGGCCTGTGAGAATTGAATACTCACATTATTATGTTTAGAGAGCGGACCAAAGAAAAAGCACAATTCATGAAACATGACAATTATTGAAAATTCCAATTTCATTGTGTACAAAGAGATTTCTTTCTAAAATGAAGGCATACTCATTCGTGTGTGTGTGTGTGTGTGTATGTGTGTGTGTGTGTGTGTTTTCATTTTGTGGTGCTAAGGATTGAACTTAGGGTCTTATGCTTGTGAGGGAAACACTGTACCGCAGAGCTACGTCTCTAGCCCATTTTACCTTTTATTTTATTTTGAGTCTGCCCTAAACTTGCGATCTCCTGCCTCTGCCTCCCATTAGTTGGGATTTTTGGCTTGTACCGTCACACCCAGCTTGCATTTGTGTATTTTGCTGCTGTTCACTCTAACATCAGAGTTCAGTAGTTGTGACACAAATCATACGGTCTGCAGGGCCTCAGATAACTACTTACAGATGCTTTGAACAAAGTTCCTGGACCTTGGAACAGATCAGGCTCCCACATTAAATAAGGCACAGTGAAGCAGTGAAGCTGATGTCAACTTCTTGGAATGCAGCAAAACATACTGGGTAAAGAGTTAGTTGACTGATAGAGGCGGGTGAGTCCAGCTCTGTTACTCATCTCTGTGTGGCTTTGGGCAAACTATTTAGACTCTCTAAACCTTAATTATTTTAGGAATGTGACATGATAAAACTCGATTGCCTTTAGAGCTTTGGAGGAAATGATACATAACACATAGAATTTATGCTCAAAGCATAATGGCAGTATGGACCCAAAAAGGTACGTGATATAGGAATATTGAAAATGAAGACAGTGAAAGAGAGGAAACAGGAACCAAAAGTGAGCCTGAGAAGCTATGTTAGTATTGAAAAAATGTAGATCTCAAGATAAAGTACATTATAAATGGTCAATTCGTAGTCTAATTCTATCTCCGTTTACTGGGAAGATACCAGAATTTCAAAGTGTTTTGCATTGATATATATATATATATGCATATATGTTGTATAGCTGTATATATAGTAACAACTTTATAGATCTATATAAAGAAATTAGCAAATCTTTGACCAAGGTGGAAGATTTTCATGGAACTTTTTCAGTTCCACCAAATAGTCAGGAATTTAATAAAAATGTAGGAAATTTCATCAAACATATATTGATCACATTGAATCTTGTAGCCAAAAATTAGAAAAATAAATATTTTTTTAAGCCTCCTGGAAATATTTTTTAAATTGACCATGTGTTGGGACATGAAGAAACTACTCCAGAGTTTCAAAGGATTAGTGTCATAAAGAACACATTTTCTGACCAAAATCTATTAATTAATTCATACCAGTGCAGTTTGTGTATTGTAACAAATGTGACACAGAAACAAATGAAAAAAAAATAGTCTTAAAAATCATGAAAGAAATGTAAGCGCTGGTGAGAAAGTCCGCAAAGTCTTCATGCCCAAATATCTAAGGTATTTTCTAGTAAAATGTTGAGGAAAAGCTAATTTAAATGTTCATACAAACTCATGCAGAAAACTGGGTAATATACTCTGTTCTGAAATATATTCTAAAAGGGAAATATAAACTTACTACACAGTTTGTAAACACATTACGATATATAAAAACTATAAGTCATTATAGAAGAGCATTCCAAGACAACATATTAGCTTGTCGCTCATCATGACAATTTCAAGTCAGATGGAATTGAGGACATTAGGGGAACACAGGATAACAGTCAGTTAATGAAAGAATGAAGAGGGCCCGAGCAATGGAAGCAGTAATTAGAATGGAGAAAGGGGAGCATTTATGATATTTTTAGGAGATAAACATTTGGCAGGACTGATGATTGGTTGGATATAATCTTAACATTTACAAGGAAGAAAAAAATGGAATAAAGACATGCCTTTCTACCACGTATCAGTGCCACACTAGAGGACAGAGACTGTGCCCAAAGTAGCAAGTTTAAGGGGGCAGGTGGTCGATTCACTCTTGGAATGTTGTTTCATGATACAAATGGGAAATCCAATAGTTACATGTAACTGAGTCTGACCCAGGGGAGAGGCCTAAAATCTAAATCAGACTTTGAAAACATTGCTTCGCAGGTGGGGTGGAGGCCATAAGATTTATTCCTTCATATTGATTCGGCGTGGCCATGTTCAGGGGTGCTATTCTTGTTCAGTAAAACCCAATAAGTTAGACAGAGTCCCTGCTATTGAAAACCTTAAAGAATTTTATGGGAGGGCATAGGAATGTAACAGAGTGTTAGAGAAACACAGGAGGTAATTTCTCTAACTTCAGGAAACACATGTGGGAAAAGACTTCTTGAGGGAAGTTATTCTCAAACCAGGAGATGAATAGGAGTTATTCAGGGGGGAAAAGTGTGCAAAAAGTGTTTGAGGTTGAAGGAAATGTACTTTCAGTGCTCTCAAGGCAAGAGACAGAGAACCCACTGTGCTCAACATCTTTAGAAAGCCCATCTTAAATGGGGTTTGGAGTTGCAGGGGATCTGGGCTGTGTGATGAGATGGGAGAAGGAACCAGGAAGAAGATTATGAAACATCTTTAAAGAAATGTGGACTTTATATGAAGAGTAATGAAAAGTCATGAAAAGATTCTACTTTGGAATGTGACATATGTATTTTATATTTAAGAAGTTTACAGAGGAGGCGAAGTGGGTGAGGACAGAACCTAGAATTAGAAGGAGCAGACAGAGGAAGGGAAGTCCATGAAGAAGAATAAGTAGCCAAAATGTATGCCTTGGTTTATTTCTTTGTCAATTTAACATTTATCATCAATAATGTCCATATTTTTTAAAGGTCCAAATCTCATAAAATATTAACTAAATGCTTTTGATTCATTATTAAGATGATTAAAGTGATAAATATTTTTGGAATTTAAGCATAAATTTTTACAGTAGTAGTATACTAATAATTATGATAATAATACAAAATAATAGCTATAACTTATATAGTGTTTTTATATGCCAGGAACTTTATAAGTACTTTATAACTTGTAGTGGCCACTATATTTGATAACTAATATTATTTTTTCAAACTTGAAAACTGAAATCTAGTGAAGTTATGGAATTTACCCAAGGTCAAACATGTTATAAATGATAAATTTTGTATTTGAATCCAGGTACTTACTTGTAGTCTTATGATTGTCCTACCCTGACAACACACAACTATAGAACTAAAACTTTCTCCCTGGACATGCAAAATACTAAATTTCTACTTCTATTTGGACATGCAAAAATATTGGGAAGTCTTCATAGTTTCAATCCCAGGGAATTAATATATTGCAAGAAATAACTCTTTCTTTACAGGAAATAATTAGTGCTTTTCACAACCCTGTTTTCATACCTATCACAATAACTAATTTATAAAGCACATTGTTGAGCAAATCTAACCTCTAACACAGGCTTTCCTTTGTAGGTATTTCAAATTTAACTGTGCATTGCCATTTGTTTATGTTTGTTTCATTTTTATAACAGAAAAATTCACCAACACAATGAACCTAAGTTATCTTGAAGTAATGTGCTCAATCACAATTTTAAAAGGAAGATTTATTTTTCTCCACATCTTCAGATCTTCAGAAAATTTTTAAATGAAAAGCTTTTCAGGAAATTATGAGTCATTTGAAAACTTACTACTTTAGACATTTATGGGTCATTTAAAACACTGAATCCGTGAGTAAGTCTATTCCCCTCTGTCCTTTTCCAATAGGAAGGGTGCTAACCCTTATATCCACTTCCTTCAACCTAAGGATTCTTAAGCAACATGATCCCATGCCTTAGAATTCAGATGTGGGTGAGTAACTTAATTGACTGAGTAACTTCATTGACAGGTTCAGTGTACGCTCAGGCTCTAGAAAAGTGAAAAATATTTACACAAATTTAATATTTCAAAAACATTAAAATAGACTCAAAGAGAAAAAAATCAGAATTCTGTTGCAATCCTATATGCTCATTTTAATTTGCTTGTTGTACTTTTGAGTTTCCTTGAGTGTGGGCTCAATCACCTTTCTAGTGAGTAGGACCTCAAGGGTCTTATCCAGATCTGCTCTTATCTCTTAATCAGTGGCTGAACATTGATAGTGGGAAGGAAATAGGAAAGGAAGAACAGCCACCCCGGCGATCTGTCAGTCAGGAGTGTGCACCTGGCACCTGTTAAGTATTGACACCTAGACTCTCCCAGCACGAACATCCATGGAGGATTGCATACTTATTTTCTGTGACATCCTATTCAGACCTCTTCAATCCTTCCAGTGAATTTCTGGAAGGCTGCCTGTACCTCTACTTCATCTCCAGGATTTCTCTATTCTGAGAACACACAACTTATTTTGCTGCTGTTTTCCCTGTTCTTTCTTTCTTATTATTCTCTGCTCAATCCCCTTGTTTGGCAGTCCTTGTTAGATTTCAGCACTCCTTCAGGTGGACTTGTTGCGTCTACTCTAGAATTCTTCACTCTGTAACCAGGGACAGTGGAAGGTGGCAGAGAAGCATGTCTCTCCCTTTCACTTTGCCTCCTCTCACCGGGGAAAATGCATCCAACATGTAACCCTCTTTATAAGGACATCTGCTGATGTGCCTCCACCCACCCCTCAGTCCATTGCTTGTCTTCCTAACCCATTGTGGTAAAAGCCTGTGAAATGCAGGTTCATGAAGGCAGGGAATAAACTGGGCAGTGATCCAGAGGGGATGCTGTGAAGGGAGTTGAGATTGCCTTGCCTGCTTCTGCTTACAATTTCTCCATCAATTACAAGTGAGAATCCCCACAGGAAGCTCCAAGGTTGTCTTCACACCCATGTCTTTCTTTGCTCTTGCACTTGCCTGGTTAAAAGCTCAGCAGATATTGTTTTCCTCCTGGTGGAATGGATTATCCTCATACTTGGCAACTTGAGGCAAGTAAATATTTGACTTGTCAGACTGGCCACAAATGTAATAGAGATTTGTAAGCAAATAAATCCAGATGAGTTATAAAATAGTCTAAATCCTGATGGGTTTACTAAAACATAGATAATTACCTGTGATTTCATGGGAGATGAAGAGAACTCTTATTTATTCTAGTGAGTTGCTGATATAAGAATTTTTTTTTTCTGGGTTGGGAAATAAGTTTACTTTTTCTGGATTAGGAAAATCAGATTTAATATTATGAGGTGTTAAATATACTACTCACTCCTTCTTGGATAATACCAATTAAGATTCTGAAAGATTCATAATTGTCTTGACTTCATATTCCAACTTCATTTTTACCATAGCTTCAAATTTTATTTTTAAGAAGAAAAATGGGTCAGAGGAATTTTAAGTAGCATAATCAATGATAGATGTCAGTTGATGGTGTATTATCAAATGCTGTAATTAGGACTTGGAGATGGGAAGTATGACAAAAAGAACAATGGCTTCAAACTGTATAGCAGACAGTGAACACTTAAGGCCACTGTGCAGGAGTCTGGTTATCCCTGATCTACCTTACTGCCTTCCCATCCGAAAAGGATTTCAGAGCAGCTAGTATCAGTAATTTTTGCTTTAATCTGAATTGACGTTGATATGTCATTTTCCTTAGAGTTATCTGCTCTCCCATCCCATCCCTCTATATTATTTCTGAATTAAAGTTTAGGAGATTCTTAGGCACATTATTAATCAGGAGTCTCCAGAGAATAAAACCAACAGGACACACACAAGTACACACACACACATACACACACACACACACAACACACACACACTTATTATGAGGAGTTGGTTCATATGATTATGGAGGCTAAGAAGCACCACAATCTACTCTGTGCAAGCTAGAATCCCAGTAAAGTCAGTGGCATGGTCTAAATCCAAACCTGAAAACCTGAGAATAAAGACAGTCAAAGGCAAAAGTTTCAGTCCAAACTCTGAGGTCTTTTTAGGAGATGAATTGTGTTAGTCATGTGTCAGTCCTGGAACCTAAAACTAAGGACCATGAGTACCCAAGTCCTAGCTCAAGCAGAGAGAGAAGTTTGCCCTTCCTCTACCTTTTTGTTGTATTTAGGCTCTCAGTGGATTCAATGACACCCACTCACAGTGGTGAGGGTGATCTTCTTGTTCAGTCTTCCAATCTAGATGCTAATCTCTACTAGACACACCCCTCACAGACACACCCCGAAACTATTTTATTAAGTATGAGGGCATTCCTTAGCCCCGTTAAGATGATGTATGAAATTCACCATAACAGCATCCGTGTCTGGTAACTGAAGAGAGGATTCAGATTCTCAGTATGCCTGAAATCATGTTGCTTATGCATCCACTGATCTATGTACCTAAGGAAGGAGAAGTAGGGAAAAGCAAAAAAATATCTGAGACTATGAGAAGAAAATGGAGGAGGAGATAATTGGAGTTGAGGAACCCAAGGGAAAACAGGAGGGTTCTCAGTGATTTATACAGACTTACTTATTGGGGAAGACAATAAATCTCACTTAAAGGTATTTAATGCCCTTCCTCTTCATTGGGTCTTTTTTAGTTACTTAGATCTTGATTTTTTCCAAAAGAATTTAGGCAGTTTAGAAAAAAAAAAACTCTGTATAGTAAAACACAAAAAAATAAAATAATGAAATCCGTTTCCCTTCCGGAACAGGCCTGTTCCTCTGTCCACCCCTTCATAACCACTTGCACTGGCTTTCTCCTAGATTAGCAGCATGTGTACACTTTATGCCATCCAGGACATCATTTCCTAGGTTTCTGAAAATATGTTATGCAGTGCATGGAGTATATTTTTGTAAAAAGCAATCCTAACAAGAAACAAAATAAACCAAGGTAAACAAGCCAAAGCAAGTCAAACGCAATTTTCTGCTGTATGCTTTGGCAAACACCTCTCTGCTAGGAACAATGTATATAATATTACAATATGTATGAAATTGGATAAAAGATATTTATCAAGTTCTGAAATAATACCAAAAGCTTCCGAAGCACTAATGCAATAAAACACTGAAACTGAAGCATTCAAGGAAACCATTATTAAGCAAAATAGGTAAATGTTAGTTATCGCAGTGTCTATTAAAATTGCTAGCCATCATAACAGTTCTGAAAGTAGCAACAGTGATCATTAGAATTTAAAAACATTAGGATTGTTTCTCATCATTTTTCCTTCAATCATAAATTTACTTTGTACACAGATGTGGGAAATGACCAAAAACACATCACAAACATTTAAGATTCTGGGCAAATAGACACAGGTTAAAATATATATTCCTTTGAAAAGATCTATTTCATGTGAGGAAATGGCCACTACTCATATTATATACACTTAAATAAATATCCTTTTTCATTGGAGGAAAATGACATCATGTTAATTAGATTTGAAGAAATGTTCAAAGATTTACATTACCAGAAAATCAATTTAAAACCAAAAATACTCTAAACATTGAAGTCTAAATAAACAATTTTATCTTGATCTACATTACAATTGACACTTTTTATAATAGGAAAATTGTATTTAATTCTTGTAACATTCTTCTAGGTGATTGTTTTTTCATTTTGGGCTCTTTATTGACTATTTGATCCATTAAATTATAATACCATTAATAAAAATGAACTATATGATTTATTATTAGGGCCCTAAAATTGTCAATGCCTGTTGTTAAGCACTTCACTTGTTTAAGTAATTAATTCAATTCATTTTTATGTCATAATTTTCAGGGGGTTACTGTACCAGATAAAAATGTAAAAATGTAATACAATAAAAACTACTGTAGAAATATGATATAATAGTTTTTGGAGAAGCAAAATTTTGGGGAAGAAAAGATGCATTATGTAAGTTGAATGTTCACAAAGTTATTTCTACATAGAAAAATACTGTAAGGAGAGATTTGGTAATTTTACTAAAGTGATATATATTATTTTGTATGATGCATTCCTTAGGATCCTTAAGATTGTTAACTACTGGATAATAATGTTGTGTGTTATGGATAGGTTCTGCCTATCCAGGAGAGAATTAAGAGTAGGCTGCAATCCTACAGAAAATATAATGATGATATTAAATTTTCTGAAAGAAAATTTTACCAAGAATACTAATACAAAGGATGTACTAGGAATATCATTGGTGTGGCATCTTAAAGACATATATACTGTTTCTGTCTAATTAAATACCTAAATCTTTGTGATAAAGATGAATTCATTTAATTAGTGTCATCTCTGAGTACAAGAAATTATATTTTGGGTTTTTGAACATGGATTATATATTCAAAAATTTATTTTGCTTTTATTTTTTATAAGGGAAAAGGAAGCATCTATTATCCTTACTCATTTAATGGACAGAATTCTATTCAATGATGTTCTCAAAATGTTGTCTGTTTCAACTTTTATCATAAATTCTCGTCATCTCACAGTTTTCTACAAGAAAAGGACTAAATACAAAGCCCATTTCCTAATGTTCATTTTGAAATATAATATTTTGCTATAATTATAGTCACTATATTAGAAAATGGAACTGAATATATATGTATATATAAATATACTCCTTCAGTTATGTCTGTAAGTGAATCAGATTATCAGATATTATACAAAAATGTACGAATTGTCAATTGGGTACTGTGTTAGTTTTTCACCTTGTCTGTTCAACAAAAGCATGACTATGTAATGAAGTTTCCATGGAACCCACATGAACAGGGTTTGAAGGAGTTCTGAATAACATATGGAAATAACATATGGAAATTCCTGGAGGGTGGAGTGCCCAGATAAGGCATGGAAGCCCTTGCTCCTTCTCCTACACCTTGTCCCATGCATGTCTTCCATTTGTCTGCTCATTTGTATTCTTCATAATATCCTTTAAAATAAGTGTATAAACACAGGAGAAGTGATTGACAGAGTTGCATGTTTCCCTGGAAAATTAGCAGAAGCCCAGATAGGGGTCATGGGAACACTGATGTATAGCTTATCAGCCAGAAGAACAGGCTTGTGGTTGGCATCTGAAGTGGGGCTGTTTTGCAGGGACTGAAGTATTAACCTGTTGGATCTAATGCCATTTTTAGGTAGTATCAGAACCAAACTGAGTCATAGGAAGCCGAGATGTTATCTGTTGGAGAATTAGCCAGAGAATTGTTTTGATTGGTGTATGCATAAAATCCTCCACATATTTTGGTGACCAGAGGCCACAAAGTGTTAGTTATTTTTATTTATCCTACCCACATAGTTATCTTAATTTCAATGACTTTATGGAACGCGTTTTGCTCATGAGTAACTTTAGAATTATATATTTTTTTCTTTTTAATTAGAAGTTTTTCCCTGAAGTCAAGATAAAATTTCTAATAATACACATCAACAATTTTCTGGTTTTAACAACGTTAAGGATTAAAATAGTTTGCTAAATCACACAAGTGCTACAAGGCCATTTCACAATGAAAGTGATTTTCCCTGATGGAGGTGAGGAAACAGGACTTACCCCTGTCGGTGTCATACAGGAAGACAAAACAGTTCCATTCATAGTGATCCAGCAGACTCAGGAGTGCGCCTCGCAACGAAGGTCTTAGCTGCAGCACAAACTGGCTCTCCCCTTCAGTAGGGAAACTTGGTGTGATGAGGGAGATGTGTAAGGCGCTGCAGAATGAGGTCAAGGTGTGCACTGACCTTTTGTCATAGAGTCCAAAAATGGCAAATACTCCTCTAGAATACTGGGAACAGACTGAAACGAAAGAAGGAAAAGCCAACCACAAAATATTAGCATATATCAAAATTCTTGACTTAGTATATATATTGTATAAAGTTAGAAAAATCACTGAATCATTAATATGTTAGCAACATAAGACGAAAAGAAAAATGTGCAATTAATTCTTAAACTGAGTGAACTGAGTGAAGTTTATCTGAATTAAAATTCCTGCATTAATAAGCCAATTTTAAAAAAAGGGAAATTTTATTAAAATGAGGTAATATATTGCCTTCTGTGATAATGTGGCAAATCCAATTGTAGACAATTTTAAGTATGATAAATTCAAATGTTTCTCTGTGCTTTCTCTAGTACTTGAAAAAATGTAATATAACACTTCTGTGTTTTGTTGTTGTTGTTTGGTGCTGGGAATGAATGCAGGGGTGATTAACCACTGAGTCACATCCCCAGGCCTTTTTATTTATTTGTTAATTAAAATTTTTGAGACATGGTCCTGCTAAGTTTCTTAGGGCCTTACTTAGGTGCTGAGGCTGGCTTTGAACTTGTGATCCTCCTGCTTAAACTCTAGAGCTGCTGGGATTACAGGCCTGTACCAGTGCCTGGCCACTTTTGGAATTTTTCAGTATTAATCGAAGACACATTTAAATTATCTTCTTCCAAAGCCATGTTCTCAGCTTCTCTATTCTTGATTTGAGCAATAATTGTTAAGAACCTAAAGTATTGTTTTCTGTTTTTGTAATCAATTTCATTTTTATCACAACCTTAGAATCCTCTTGAATCATTTTTAAAAACAAAACTTGTATTGTTGGGAAAGTTACTCCTAAGGTATGTTAGCAGCTTAGTGAATCTGGGTGAGCTGTGGAACTGTTAAGCAAAGACCGGCTCTAAAATCCATTAGACCAAGGCTACCTGAGGAAGAGGACCAGAGGCAAACAAGTGCACAGCCACCTCTGCCCTTCTCCATCCTCCTGCTTGTTGCAAGGACAAGAAGGCAACATTACAAAATGACTCTACAGTATTCTTGTCCAATATATTTTGCTCACTCCTTCGATGTGACTGATTTCCAGACCAAACTTGGGTGATTGTTTCTAATTTTCTTTTAAAGACATAGACCTACAACAGACAATCCTGGTTTTGTGTTCACCCAGAAAAGCAAGACTGAATTCCAAAATCTTATAATTTGCCTTTTACGGATAACTATTATTGTATTTTTCCATGGTTTATACAGCTAGCTTAAAAAGTACTTAGTACTATAAAAGTTTTAATTTTGCATTTTAATTACTATTGTTAAATTCATTATGAAGCCCAGTGTATTGGATAATCTAAAGGTATTTATTTTAGGGGAAGTTTATTATAATATAAATAAATTTCATTAAAACATTAATAGACTCTTGAAAAAATTATCTTAATAGCATTTATGTTTATATTGACATATTTCAGTTTTAGGAAATTATGAAGAATAATTAAATATAGATAATTTAATAAAACAAAGAGATGCTTCTTTTATTCTTATTTATTGTGCCTTTTGAAATTGGGGAAGCAGTCTAAGCAATATAATTATGACATGTATTAGAATGTTGTATATGTTTTGGAAAAACTGAAGAACACATAAGGGACCCAAGTCTATATTCAAGTGGCCAAGATAAGGATAGAATTGACATTAAGATGGAGAAGATGGAGAATTTGCTAATAAGTTCAAATTATAACATTTACACTAAATATGAATACATAATATGGCAAGAAATAAATAAGAACATGTAATCCTGCTATCATTTGAGGTCAAATACAGCTATCAGTAAATGGCAGATGTGCAGCTATCAGTAAGCTGCAGATTTTAGCACAAATTGTTTGTGTGCATTATTATAGTTTAATTGTTTCTGTTGCTTAATAAGAGAGTATTTTAGAAGATAAATTATGACAGTTGATCTAAAGTCATGAAAGGAGATGTTCAGATTCTATATAACAAATAGCATTTTGATAAATTTTGTAGTAGAGTTTATTAAAAAATTCTATCAAAAAAGAAATCCAACTCTAATTCTATGAGTTAGAATTTGGAACTAGAATTACAAACTGGAATTCAGTCACATGAGTAGTTTGACCAATTGGGAAGGCTTATCCTGATTGTGACCAGCTGCATCTTCTTGCAAGAAATATCATAATTTAATCATTGGGCATCTTTAGTTTTAATACAGTTCATTTCCTATGACTTAAGCAATTTAGTAAATCATGTGGCAGGATCAAACTCTAACGTCAGGAATATCCCACCACTGCTGTGAGCGTATTATGGAAATGCTATGCATTTAGATTGTAACGAAGCTACTCAACTCTTTCATGATTTCTGTTCTCCTAATTTTCATGCAAATCGTGAGCACACTCTCAATCTCCATATGGTAAATAATCTGATTCAGTTAATTTGTTTGCCTTTTTGTTTGTTTTGGGATGGTGGCCCTGGAACACAGTCTAGTGCTTGCCAGGCAGGAATTCTACCACAAAGCTACATCTGCAGGTCCTGATTCAAATAGTTTTTATTTTGCTCTACTGAAAAAAATAAAGTTGAAGAGCATTAGAATTCGGATCTAAGATCCTGACTTTCAGTTTGGTACTGAAATCACATGCTATCTTTAATAACTGGTTAAGAAAATGTATGTAAAAAGGATACACAACTCATGTACTTTAAATTACTCATGGATATAAAGAACATTTATACAATCTTGTCTGCTATGGCACTTTGAAACCATACCAGTTCCATGATTTGGCTTCCTCAAAAGCGTTTCTCTGGGAATCCCAGGAGTTCCCCAGGAAGACTTGTGTAGCTCTCCACAGGCACTGTTGGTGATACACCCTCAGATGGCCAAGGTTGGGCCCCCTTTCCTGGTGCTCCTTTTGCCTCTAAATCGTCCAACAGCACTTATGCTTTCATCCTTTTCAAATATCAAGCAACTGCCTATGTAAAATTGTATATTTAAAAAGCACTAAATACTAAACAAGTTCAAAAGCAACTAATGTGCTATGCAAAAACTGCCTCTCCTGCTTATTCCCACTACAGTTTTCAGTGTAATAATTGTGATTTCCCACTGTTCCGTTGCTTACTGTATTACTTATTTCAGTTTATTCTACTGGGCCTCGACAAATTTAATATTTTCTGAACTTCATTTGTATCATCATGTATATGTATTTTTACAGCTATTTGCTATTATGATGCTATTCTTTTATATTTATTTAGAAATTATACTATGTCTCATATTATTTAACATTGGTTTTAGATGTATTCTATCACTCACATTTTAGTTTCCCTTTGCTAACTTCTAGTTGTAGTATTATTCTTTCAAACATTTTTCCTATTTAAACTAAATTCTAGGCTTGGTGGGTAGGGGTTATTGAGTTTTATCGGTAGGCGAATTGGTTGTTAGTCAAATGTTCAGTGTTATTATCTTCATGTGATACCCTAAACAATGTTTTAGTTGTTCCAAATAGATTGAAATTTCACACTATAATCATTTCCACATTTATTGTTATAATCTGGTTTTGGAAGCACTCAAATAAAAATTTTGCACTGCTATCTCTTACATCATCTATGGCTACTTAGCATGCAAATAATTATTTAAACAATGGAATTTATTTAACTATATAAATGTACATATAAATTAATGAAAATCAACAAGGCTGAATATGTCTGTGTCACAATATAAAAAAGTAAAACGAATTGAATTTTAATGTTCTCACATAAAATGACAAAATAAGCCTGAATTAATGCTTAGTCACTGAGTAGATACGAAGATGTTAGATTGATAAGTATTTTAGGGCACAAATGCTAATCAGGATAAGGCTTCCAATGAACTAATCCAATCATAATTTTAAGTGCCTATTCTACATTCTGCTTCACTAATGAGATCACTTGGATCATGTATTATGTAAATAAACACATAATAAAACACATGGCAAAAATCCTCATCTTTTACCTGATGGTGTCAATTTAATTGTGTCTTCTCATCAGGTAATGACAGAGTTTCATTCCAGATGCTTAACTAAGTCAAAATTTTCTATGATTTATGAAGATTTGTAGACCTTTATTACATAAAAAGCAAGTGGCATGGTTTTAGCTCAGAGTTCCCACTTGTGTCTCACAGTTCTAGAAATGTGCTGATTGGACTTGCCCACTGCAGAGTCACCAGGAAGAACACTCCAGTATTCCATCCCTTCCCCTTCTCTTCCTTTATCTTCAACTTTCCTTCCGTAATAAATTCCACTAACTTCTTCTTAAGTATAATTATTTCAAAATTTTTAAACAGAAGCTTTTTTAACCCTATGCTGCTTCTCTCTCATTGCCTGTTCATAGTCACTTAAATTGAATGAAATTTCATTCAGTTTTTCCAACTCATGCAACTCCTATACTTCTCAGTCACCTATACCACTCTCATCAACTTTGCTAATGACCAAATACACCCTAAATCTTAGATTTTAGCTCCTGTCTTGCTGAAATCCTCTGCTGTGTTTGACATTTTTGGACATTTTTCAAAAAGAAAAATTTCTTCCTTGCCTTGAGTTCCTAACACCACATCTATTTATCTGATCTTTCAGCATTTCTTGGTGTCTGCCTCTTTATGGTTTGTACACCTTAAAATTGTCCTTTCTCTACTCACTTCTTCTTTCTAAATGTATTTTGGAGCTGAACTCATCCAGTTATTTGACTTTAATTATCATGTATGTACTCATGATCCCCAAGGTTGTGCCAACCACTTCAAATCTTTTCTTTGAACTGCAGATCCATGTGTCTAATTGTCATTTACCACTTCTGCAAAATGGTGAAGTTTCCAAAAGTGGTGGTAACAGTATTTCCTGTCCAATATTATATTTCAGAATCTTGCTGCTATCCATTCAGAACCATAATTTTTCCTCTCACTTGAACTTGGAATGGACTTTGTGACTACCTCAATTTTTTTTTTTAAATTTTATTGAGGTGTTGTGTTGTTGTACAATCATAAATGCATATGTAATAACAATATTATGTGCTCCTGATTCTAATACAGAATTACCCCCAAATCACCCACACCCCAGCTTCTTGACTCTTGTATATTCCTCCCATAAAAGATATAAATGTATGTATATTTATGTATGTATATATATGATTGTGCATTTTCCAGAATTAAATGATTGTGTCAATATTATTAGGCTTTTGGGGGGAGTAAAAACATAGGCTACCTTATTGATCCCACCTTGGATTCCTTCCTATCATCCTATCATTTCTCCCTCTCCCCTCCATCCTTCCCCTTCCCTCTCCATCTTAAATATACATGGTTCCCCTAGATTATGTGTTGAATCAACTTTGGTCTAGTACATGAGGTTGACCTTTCACCCAAGCTTGGGCTTTGCTATAGCTTCCACAAATGAGGTAAAACATTTGACCCTTGGGTCTCTGGATTTGACTAATTTCGCTCAGCATGATTTCTTCCACTGACATCCATTTACCTTCAAATGCCCATAATATCATTGGTTCTAATAGCTGAGTAGAACTCCATTGCACATATTTATATATACCACAGGATTTGGATCCATTCATCACCTGAGGGGCATCTGGTTTGATTCCATAATTTAGCTATTGTAAATTGAGCTGCTACGTACATTGATTTTGCTGTGTTGCTGTAATGTGCTGATTCTAAATCCTCTGGGAAAATACCCAGTAGAGGAGTAGCTGGGTTGTATGGTGGATCCAATCCTAATTTTTTTAGGAGTCTCCACATTGCTAACCAGAGCAGCTTTACCAGCCTGCAGTCCCACCAACAGTGTGCTAGCATTCCTACCTCCTCTCAACCCCTCCAGCATCTGTTATTGTTTATATTCTTCATCTTTGCCCTGATTGGAGTTAAGTGAAATCTTAATGTAGTTTTGATTTGCATTTCTCTGATTACTAGTGATTTAAAACACTTTCTCATGTATTCATTGGCTTGCTCGATTTTCTCTGTTGTGAAGTTTCTGTTTAGTGCTCTGGCCCATTTATTGATTGGATTGTTAGAGGATGGCAGTGATTATAAGTGACTTCTGAGGCTATGACTGTCCCTCTCTGGGGATATTTGACCTTTGTATCTATCTGTCATACTGAGTTAGATGGTTGCCATTACTGTTCCAGAGAAGACCAACTAAGATAGATAAATAACTCCAACATGTGGAGTGAAGGAGGAGTTGAACATCTGATTGGTGAAGAGTGCCAAACACTCTGAAGGTAACCATAAAACAGCAATGGAGATGACTCACTCTCCCTCTTGAGAGTGCTTTTTGTTTGAGGGTTACTTTACTTTCACTTTATTTCCACTTTATAATAAAGTTCTCTTGCTTGGCTTTTCATGTCTGACTTTAAATTTTCTTTCATCGGGTCACAAAACAGGGTTGTAGTTTTAGTGCCCCAGTGTACTGTGACACGTAGAAAGAAACAAGACAAGAATCTCAGCCATTGCTAGGTTTTGAACTGACAGCCAGACCTAACCTACAATTAATGGATGCTCCAGCCCTCAGTTAAATGGTTCCAGACAATGCTCCGTGAAATGAAGACTAAAACTGAAGTCATGGCCAAAATAAATCATTGATATCATTTTATGCCATTGATATTGAAATGGTTTGTTATACAAAAATAAAGAACAAGAACAATCTATTTGTATGGTACTTAGAAACATATGCATTCAACAAGTATTTTGGATACAAAATAATTAATGAATGATGTTTGAAATTCATATTGTTTATGTTAATTCATATGTCTCCCATTAGTACATCTACTGGGATGCTCAAGTTTTATTTCCCTTCCCCCAATCCTACTCTTAAAATTCTATATTCTACACTTACTTTTTCAGTTATTGCTCTTGAGTTTTATATTCATACTTGCCACAAAATTATACATTTAATAAAGATATTCACACTCTATCTGAATGATGAAAGGACTTTTAAGCATTTTAACCTCAGACTTTGTTCTCTTGCTATGGGTATTGTTTTCCAATGTTGAAGTTTCACATGTGCTTAATCTTTTTAAATATTTTGTAGCCTCTTTCAAATATTTCTGTTATCTGAAACTCTTATATACTACTTTGTACATATTCTAATTTTTGTTCAAGATGGATTGCAAACAATTACCTTACCATTTTGAATTATGAGCTCATTTTTGGTAAAGCTCTATCTGTGAGAATTTAGAGAAGACTGCTTTTCAGTAACATTCCTACAAAGTGGTTTTTAATTTACTTCTTCCAAACGTCCTGAGATGTATCTGCATGTGGTATATGTGTTTGTGTGTTCACATGTGTCTGTGAATTTCTCAGTGTATGGGCTCCTAAAAATGCACATAGTATAAATTGGAACAGAAAACTCATGTGACAGCAAATCAGTGTACAAAATTATTATGAGAAACTGTTATGTTTCTCTTTTTTGTTGATGTTGTTTCTTTTTAGTTGATACATGATGATAGAATACATTTTAACATAACTATAAAGACATGGAATATAACTTGTCTAATTCTGTCTCCAGTACCTCCCCTCCCCTCCCCCTCTCCTGCCAGCTTATCCCTTCCCTCTGTTCTGCTCATTTTCTACCATTTAACCATAGTTTTTATTTTATTAATTAGTTTTTTGTGGCTGTACATGATGGTGATATTTATTGTGGGTTTTTCTATGCAGAGTTTGAGAAAAGCCAAAAAGGTTCTAGGTTAACTCTGTGACACAAGGAATAGATTTTTTTTTTTTTCTGTCTGCTTTGTCACTGAGGCTATACCCTTTTCAAATTTTGGTTCCTATGGTGTTCTCACTCCCAAGTTCATGCCAGGTGTTCAACCAAGGCCTTGAGAATCATGCCACCATTTTAAACTCCCTAAAGTAAGCCACGGTATCTGTTCCTGTAGCTTAAATTGCTCTTAGTTTACATTTTCCAGCTCTGTGTCTTAGATATTTTCTTTAATTTCAATGTAAACTCATCATGTATTTTTAAAATGTCATAAAAACAAACATTTCTAATTGCTCTCAATAAGTGTGTTGTTGTTAAAATATCAGGAATTTATGGAACTGAAAATTGATCTGCCTATGTTTCAAAGATGCTGTGATCTAAGGTCAGAAATTCATTCGACCATATGTTGGTATCACCTTTGAAATATTTTAGTGTTTCTATGAACTATCGATCCTAGTGATCAAGAAACTTTATTTTCCAGCAAACATTTTCCTGATTTCCTTAGACTGCATTAGTGGCCCTTCCTCTTTTATTTCAATAATTCTCCAAGAATTTTTAAAACATGGAATTTTCTTAACTGCACTTGTTATAATTATTTTGATGTTGTACATCTCTAGCAATAACCATGAGTTTCTTCAGTGTCTTGCTAATCTTATATTCCCAAAAGTTACAGTTTCTGAACATATAGTGAATAAAGAAATCAGAACACTTTCAGAAATTTAATTTTTATATAATTTCATATATTATCATTTTCTTAGAGACTTTATTACCTTTTCAGTATTGTTATATTTTAATAAAATTAGAGTTATGTACACTATTATGATTACCCATTACATGTCTCATAAATGTTTAAAACACCTAAACGTATTACAACAATTGCTGGGCAGTATTAATAACAAATCCTGACTATTAATACTGGAGGATGGAAATGTACTATTCTTAGCCACCAGAAAAAGAATGTGTTGAGTTGATTCTCAAATCCTTGAGGGGAAACAGGCAAACTAAGAAACAGAAAGCTACAGAACATTTACATTCTTAAGGCCATTACAGTGAGGTAAGCTGAGAAAAGGTTGAAATTAGGCCAGGTAGCACAAAAGTCTACATATAGATTGAAGTTCCTATTCTCCCTTCCTGATTGTTGTAACTATTAGAGTTCTTCTCATATTAATATTTTACTAATGCAAGTGGTAATTAGAACAACATATGAACTTGCAACTACATTTTGCTGATTAAGAGGAGTCTGAGTTGAGTTTGTGCACCAGACAGGGGTGATTTTGTGAAGACTGTAAATGAAAGCTGGCTCTCCTGCAGGCTTGTTGTTCTTCCCTCTTGCAGATTAGCAAGTGTAAGAATAGTTCTTTTGTGTTTATCTGCTCCCTGGCCACATGGCAAGAAACCCAAGAGCTAAGCATATCCTCCTGTTCTGATGACTTTGGCAAGTTGACTCAATTTGTTAGCATCTGTGAAAATCTGATGCCTTGAATAATCTTCCTAACCCTTGTGGTCACCTAAGAGTTAGAAAAGGTAGGTAGAAGCCTAAAACATAACAGTGACAACCTACTTCCTTTACATAGACATTTATATTTTACAAAGGACTTTTACATATATCACCTCATTTATTACGATTATTATTCTGTTGCCATTATCATTCATATTATGGAAGAAAGACAACTTTAGTTATTATATAGACAAAGAAAAGCTATGGAAATTGATTTAACTTTTAAATGATTCACAACTATTATTTTCTTTCTATTTAGGTATATTATATATTTCTTTTTTAAATCTTGTATTAAAAGGCACAATGGGGCTGGAGCAGTGGCTTGGCGGTTCTGACACTTGCCCAGCATGCGCAAGTACAGAGCTCAAACCCCAGCACCGCATACACAATGAAGTCTTGGAGCAATGAAAGCCACATGAAAAACTAAATAAAAAATTGTTTCTCTCTCTCTCTCTCTCTCACTATCCCTCTCTTAAAAAAAAAAAAGGCATAATGACTTCCTCCCTTTTTAAAAAATTCACTGTATCTGCAGCAACAGAAACATGATGGGAGTCAAAACCTGGAAAATGTGTCATGATGATGGAATGAATAAAAACTAGAAGCACTCTAAGCACCATGAGCAAGTTGATCAAAATTAGCACACGATTACTCTGTGCCTGAGAAATGGGAATGGAACAAAATATTAGAAAAAGACAAAGGTATTAAAACACTTTAGCCAAGACCAGAA
The DNA here is from genome assembly GCA_004027875.1 of Aplodontia rufa. Lineage (NCBI taxonomy): Eukaryota > Metazoa > Chordata > Mammalia > Rodentia > Aplodontiidae > Aplodontia > Aplodontia rufa. The sequence goes on from PVKS010001185.1 coordinate 103,405, forward strand.
GATGGTGTGCTGCTGGAAGGGTACATTTATTTTCGCTCCCTGACGTGGGGTGCGAGGTGGGTGAAGGGCAAACTTTGCTGAAACTCAATGTTAGGCAAAAAGAATATTAGTGACTCAGAGGTTTGGCTACATTAATCAAGGAAGAAAAACCACATTGGGGCCAGGCAGCTTGTGACTTCAAGGTTTGCCATAGTGTTCGTAGTGCCGCAGAGTTGGCACAGAGGGCGGGAAAAGCACAGATCTGGCACAGAGAGCCCCGAGATCAGAAGGGCTCCCACAATTGCTAAACCCAGGGCCTTCACTACTGCACACAGGCCATGATGTGGTTGCAGACCGGCCTGGGAGAGCCAGGGGGTCGCCTTCTTTAGGAGGGGGGGCCTGCAGGAGCCGCGAGATCTGAGTGGGCGCCTGCGCAAGAGCTAGGGAAGGCCTGGGAAAACCAGCGCGAGCAGGCGCAGAGGATGCTTTGCTCTAGGGGAGTCTGGTCCTAAAAGCGCCGGGCAACTTAACTGAGTACTTTCGCTTTTGGGTCGGGTGCCGCGCCTAACCTTTCTAAGTGAGTTGGGAGTCTGAACGTAGGGTTGTGAGTGCATTCAGAGAGTAAGCCCAGGATGTCTGCAAAGGCTGGTTGCTGGCAGCAGGGGCGGTGAGGTCCTGCACCCTCACCCCGAGAATCCTGGGAAGATTCCTGGGCCTTGGATTTCCAGCTGAGAATGGTGAAAGCTAAGCCCTCCTGGTGCAAACCTCTCCAGAATAATCACTGCCCAGAAAAGCCCCTAAGGTCTGATTAGACCTGAGCCCAGCCACCCTGACCTCCATTCTTGGAACCTGAGCAGCAGCCTCACCTTGGGAGTGCTTCCTTCTGGGATCTAGACTGCATTTACACTGTATGACTCCAGCTGACAATGACCATCTATCCCAATAGTCTACTGACCACCTCAATAAAAATTATCTCAAATTTTCATTAAGAGTTTTTTTTTTCTTTGTGTAGTTTTCTGCTTTTGTTTTCCTTCCCTCCTCCTCCTCCTCCTCCTTTTTTTTTGTTATTTGTTCTGTGTGTTCTTGCAGGGCTGATTGGTTCATGGACATATATAATATACATAATTGCTTCCTTTTTTCCCCTTCTCTTGATTTTTAGCATTTTTAAAAATGTAGATATTTTTCCTTGTCCTACCTTAGGAGGGTTGGGTATTTAATCAGTATATTTTGCTTATGTTTCGAATTGTCTCATTTGTATGGTTATCTTTTTCCTCCTCCTGTCATTCCTTCTGAGAACAGCCAAATTCTATTGCTTTCCCTTTCACTATTCCTTTACATTGTTACCTGTGTTTTTTTCTGCTCTTTATTTAAACCATCACATCCTACATCTCTTCCACTTTCTCTCAGTTCACACTCTGAAACTATAAGTTTCTCTCTTCTTTTTCACATTTCCTTTTCTCTATATTGTCTGTTTTCTACCATTATATTCCTCTCATTGGTTTATACAACTCGAGCCCTACCATTATTAATGCTCTTGAAACTATTACTGCTGTGGATGCCAAAGTTGATATCTGTTGTCTAGTTTTAAGACAGATGTAAATGGTGGTTACATATTGTTCTTCAAGTCAGTTAATGACCCTGCCATTTTTGTATTAGGTGGCAATTAACAGTGTAGTCATCACAGTAGGAATTAAGTATCCTGTTTAATGTTGTATATTGTTTTTGTTGATTGTTGCTATTGCTGTTTTCCTCATACTTAATAAGGTGCTGGGATCTACAGGGACTCTTATGGATTCTGGGGCTGAAGTCAACTTTCTCTGTCTTTACTATACCCAAACGAAGGGAGGGGACAAAACCCCCAGACTATCAACAAGGACCCAAGGAGGAGCAAGCACAGAGGGAACTCAGGACCCATGCCCTGACATTGACCCATACATTAAATCAAAAAGAGAAACCTCAGAAGAAGTAAATTAAGTGCACAAGAAAAGTACACATACAAAACAAGAAGAGGAGGAATCCACTTCAAATAAGGGCAAGAAGAGGACCTTTGAAAAAATGAGAAAGCAGGATAACAAATCTCCTTTACAAACCCAGAATCCCCCAACAAAGGAGCCCACAGATAGTGAGCTGGATCAAAACAAAGAGAAAGGTTACAATAATTTGATTACCAAAAATGATCAAAGAATTAAAAGAAGATATAAGGAAGGAGTCAAGAGGGAAATTACGGATGCAAAGGACTTTTTTTTAAGAGAGTGAGAGAGAAAGAATCAATTTTATTTATTTTTCCATCTGGCCTTTATTTCTCTGACAGTTGTTTACTTGGTGCTGAGGTTTGAACCTGGGTCCTCGCTCACACCAGGCAAACACTCTAATCACTGAGTCTCTGCTCCAGCCCCGATGAAAGACAATTTTAACAAAGAAATAGAAGTAGTGAAAAGAAACATAACAGAACTCATAGAATGAAAGACAAAATCAGCAAAATTAAAAATTCACTTGAAGGTATTTCTTTTTTTTTTATTCCCTTGAAAGTAAGCTTTTATTGTATTTTTTAAAAACTTTTTCATTAGTTCAACATAGTCTTACATATTGAAGAGATTTGTTGCTACACATTTATACATGCATACATAATGATAAAGTTACCTTATAACTGTTAGAAGAAAACATAGGGTCAACACTCCATCACATAGGAGCTGGAACCAATTTCCTTAACAGGACTCCCAAAGTACAAGCAATAAAAACCAAGAATCAAAAATGGGATATCATTAAGCTAAGAAGCTTCTGCACAGCTATGGAATCAATTAAGACTGTGAAGAGAAGCCTACAGAATGGGAGAAAATCATGGCCAGCTACTCCTCTGACAGGGGACTGAGATGCAGAATGTATAAAGAACTCAAATATCTTAATAGAACAAAAACAAATAATGGAATTAATAAATGACCAAAACTAAACAAAAACTTCCAAATCAAAGAAAACAAAAGGCCCACAAACATATGAAATAATTTCCAATATTCCTAATAAGCAGGGAAATGCTAATCAAAACTGTATTAAGATTTCATCACAATTCAGTCCAAATGGCAAAATAAAAAGTACACAAAAAAACAAATGCTGGATTTTTGGGAGAAAGGGACTCTTGTACATTGTTGGTGGGAGGCAGTCTAGTATAACCACTCTGGAAAGCAGTATGGAGATTCCTCAAAAAATTAGGGAAGGTACCTCTTTAAGACCCAGCTATCCAATTCCTGAGTATTTTCCCAGAAGATATAAAGTCAGCATAGTATACTGACGCAGCTACATCAATGTTTATAGCAGCACAATTCACATACATACAATGGAATCTACTCAAAATAAAACTATGGCTTTTGTTGGGAAATGGATGAAATGGAGAAAATCATGCTTAGTGAAATTAGCCAAATACAGAAACTTAAAGGTTGAATGTTTTCTCTCATATGTGGAAACTAAAGTAAATTAAAGGAAATGGTGAGTGCAGGGAAAAAAATCAAATACAAATTAATTGATGAACTAAAGGAAGCCTAGTAGAGCAAATAAAGGAATGGGAGAGGAAGGGAAGGAAGAGAGGGAAAAGGGAAAAGGAACAGGGAGATGTAGGCATCATATAGTATACTTTGCATTTCTACTAATAGTTCCCATGCAATCATTAAAAATAGGAAAAGTCAAAAATATATAATCAAAAGGAGATCAATAAAGGAAAGGGACCAAAGAGGGGGAGAAGGGGAGAGGAGAAGCTTTGGGGAGGAAATTGTGCCAAAATTTATTGTCATAGTGTATGCATGTATGAATGCATAAGAACAAATCCTTACATTATAAACAACTTTAAAACACCAACAAAAAAACTCAAAAAATCCCTCATATTGTCTCTTACCATATGGAGTTTGAATAATTCATATAGGACATATTTATTTAAAAGGTATCATTTTCCAACCTATGATAGCAGGAGTTTCAAGTTTTTACAATGCATCTGCAGCAGGAATCACCAACTGGAAACTCTGACTCTAGAGAAGATGAGTTTTAGTTGTTTCTCACTTTTTTTTCCATTTTGTTAAGAATGCTCAAAGTAAGGCCTGTACTCCCCTGCAAGCTGTGGCCCACACTCCTTTTTACTACCACCATACTGCCAAAGGTATTTTTGTTTACTGTGAATGCTTAAAGGAAATTGTATTTGAACAATTAATCTATTAAGCTTTCATCATAAATACAGTTGTTTCTTATTTGGGGTAAAACTGTAGAAAGTAGTGTAAAAAGTGTGTTTGGCATTTCTTCCTTATGCAGTAGAAACAATACACTACAAAAATTTTTTTTTAAAAAAGGAGATAGATGGATTTGACAATTTTACTCATTCTTTTATTCAACAAATACTTATTACAATCTAGTTTATTTCAATCACTGTGTTAAGCATTTGGAATAAAACACAATTAATTTAATATTCCTACTGAAGAGGTTCACAGTCTAGCATGCAAGACTGAGATATGAACCAGTATTTCAAGATGTGAATATAATTAAATAGATAGGAAGTTACAAAGCATAGAATAGGTGTATTTATGAAAAAGGAAGCTGATGGGAGGATGTGGTACTGGTCTATGAAGGCTGGGTTGATGAACGGTAATTAAAGCATAGTAAAGCCAGAATGATATAATGGGGTGGAAAAATCAGAGCAAACATTATAGGCATAGAATATAGATAATGTTTCTGGTAAATACTTATGGATTAATTAAGAATTTAATAAAATATTGGATGAAGATAATGAATAAGGAGGACAAGAAAGATGAAAGGATTGATTTTCATTTTGTGAATGAATGGATAGCATACATATCACCTTGAATGATAGCCTGAGAGCTTGGGAAAATTTTGCTTTGATGTTGGGAGAAGTCAGGGCTTCTAGATATTTAAAAGCAATGGATTTCATTTTGGACATGATTTTCAAGTGTCAAGTGTCTAGTACGTAGTTGCATGTAAGAGTATAAAGTGGAGGGGCTGGAGCAGTGGCTCAGCAGTTACAGTGCTTGCCTTGCATGTGCAAATACATGGGTTCAAACCCCAGCACACACTTGCACAACTAATTGTCAGAACAATGAAAGTAATGTGAAAAACTCAATAAAAATTGATTCTCTCTGTCTTTGTCTCTCTCTCTTTGTCCCTTTTTTTATTTAAAGAATATAAAATGGAACCAGAACAAATAGGTTAAATATATAGTTTTGAAGAAAGTGGCTGTGAAAGTCAGTGTGAGATTCAGGAATAATGTTTAATGAAACTCTTGTCTAAGGAGAGGATTGTGGGAAACAATTTTAAAATTATAGCAGAGTTAAGTCTTGGTAGATGAAATCAAATAAATAGAAATTTTCAGAGTAAAAGCTGAAAAGTATCAAATGTTATAGAGAAAGACCTGCAAATTTGATTCAAGTATTTATTTTTAGAAGTCTATGAGCTGTATATGAAACTTATGAAGTTGCTGTTAACATAATGGTTATTTAAAAGTAGCCACATACATATGGTATTTTGGATCATATAGATGATCACATTGAAATAGAAAAATGCTTTGGGATTTCAGAACCTGAATTTACATTTTTTAAATTAAAACCACCTTTAAATAACTTCAAGGACAAAAGTATCTAGAAATGTTAAGGAATTAGATTAAGCCAACTGCCTGAAGGAAAATATGGTGGTAGGAAGATGAGGCCATTATATGGGCACCTGGTGTAGGCACAAAAATTCCAAGCACTTTGCAAACATGTATATAGATATCCTGTCATAGCGCATGCCAATTTGTAAGAGGTTGATTAGCAATATGAACAATAGCAAGTTCTTATAATACATTCTTAGGTTCACCATTTCACCAATTTGATTAGATACCAAAAATTTTAAGATAATGATTCAGAGGAATATAACTTTATAAAATATCAAGTCAGTGTGTGTGTGTGTGTGTGTGTGTGTGTCTGTGTGTTTGTTTGCATTTGTATGTTTGTGTTAGACATTCAGTTGGCCTTTTATACCTGCAGGTTCTACATTCACAGATTCAAGCAAATTTGGGAATATTTGGGATAAAGTTGTGTCTGTATTACATATGTACAGACAATTTTTTCCTTATCATCACATAAAATAGAGTGTAATGCTATTTATATTGTTTTACATTATAACATGTGCTGTAGATAATCTAAAGATAATTTAAAGTGTAAGGAATTATGTGCATAGTTTGTATGCAAGTGCTCTACCATTTACCATTTTGTATAAGAAATTTGAGCATCTACAGATTTTCATATCCACAAGATAGTTTGGAATCAATTACTCATGGACCAAGGGACAGTAGAAATTTTATCATATTTATAGATTGATATAATAGGGCCAGTAGACAGAGAGAGAGAGAGAGGATGCAGAACAGATAAGACATATTAATTAAGCATGCTCCAGAAGAAAAGAGTGCGTATGTTCAAGTGTAGATATAAGGTTGACCTTGAATGGGATATGCAGGAGCACTGGGGATACTTAGGTAAGATGTGTGTGGGTTGATAACTTTTACAGTTGGACAGGTGAAAGAGGAAAAGTGGTAGCAATGAGACTGGATATGGATGTTTGAAAACACTGTACATTCCAGATAACTGAAAGAGGTAGGATAGGAAATTGATCAAGAAGACATAAAGCAGCTTAAAAATTTCATTATAAGGAGAAGACCTGTTTTATGCACAATTGTCTAACATGACACATGTCACACAATAATTCACATACGGTAAAAGTCCTAAAATAAGTATTAAATGAATAACAAAATAGGAAAAAAGCATTTTGTGTGTGTGTGTGTGTGTGTGTGTGTGTGTGTGTGTGTGTGTTAAGTACACCTAACTATACTTTTTTGACAAATGTTCGGTATAAACTTCAATATTATCTGCCATGGTCATCGTATTGTACTTAGACTTATTCACCCTGTCTAAAGGCATGTTTGTACCCTTTCACTTATTTCTCTACTTCCCTATCCTTGCCTCTGGTAACCGCCATGCTCAGTACCTGACTAATATAGTTATGCATATCTTAAATATGTACAGTAAAATGAAAATAAAATAAAATGAATTCACAAATATTGGTGGATTACAAGATTTGAGGATGTATACTGATAGTGGCAACAACTTAGAAATTCATAATTTTCCTTAGGCACAGTATAAAGATAGTGACAAAGGGACTAATTGTGAGGAGCTGAGATTTAAGGGCTTCCTTCATCAAACACACTGGCCTCTTAGCTTCCTCAACAGTACATTTTCCTTGCTTTCTTATCTGACAACTGATAATAGTTTCCATTTCTTGCATCCTCAACCAATCTTTAAATATAGAGAGAGCATTTTCTCTGTTGTACTCTTTCTTTAGATAATCTCATCCATTTTGACACTTTCAAATTCCATTCATGAACTAGGTATGTTGGCGCACATCTGTAATCCCTGAAATGGATGAAATAGGCAGGTGTTCCAGGCTAGCCTGGGCAACTTTGTAAGACCCCATCTCAAAATAAAAATTAATAAGGGTTGGGGGTGTAGCTCCATGGAAAAGGGTCCATGGGTTCAATTCCTAGTACTTCACAATGAAAAAAAGAAAGAAAGAGAAAATAAAAAAGGATAAGGTGGAAAGATCACTTAAGCAAATGTGATCCAGAGCAGCCCATGCGATGTAGTGAGACCTCACCTCCAAAAGAAAACCTAGGGGTTGGGGATTTAGCTCAGTGTCAGAATGCTTGTCTATCATGTGCAAGTGGATCCTTGGCCCTAAAACAAAACAAAACAAAACAAAAATAGGCAAAGATTAAAAATCCAGGTTTCCATGTTTAATACCTTTAGTCTTGTCCTTTCTCTCCTGTGAATTTCAGATTTATATATCACTATATTACTCCACATCTTCCTTTGTTGTATTCAGCATGTAAAACCAACTGGACCAAAAAAGAACTCTTTTATCATCTGCTGCTACCAAACCTTTCCTCTCTTTTATCCCATTCCAGTAAAAAGCATGATCATCTGCCAAAATAGTCTTAATTCTCATCTTCTTCTCTTCCCCATATATCTTGTGAACAAACTTGAAGGATTTATATTCAAAATATCTAAAACATTTCTTCATTCTCTCCTCTCTACTTCCATACTGCTGCTTTCCTGCCTGGGAGGCTACAGCAGTCTTGTTACTATACTTCCATTTTCAACTTTCTTCTTCCTCAATTACTCTCCATTGAGCAGACAATATAAGTAAGATCACCTCTCTACCTAAGATTCCAGTGGCTTTTAATCATATTTAGAGTAAGACAGAGTCATATAGCAGGAAGTACACTCTTTCTATTATTTAAACTAAACTTCTCATCCCATTTTAGGACCTTTACTGCTCTGTCCTGCCTGACTTTCATGTGGAAGGACCTCTCACCATTCTTCTGTCAGCAAGAACTTCAAATTCAGACAGACTACTTGACTCACCTATGTAACCAGATGCCCACTCCTCCAGTCACTTTCCACCACTTGACCTTGTTTTATTTCCTTTATAATCCTCACTACAGTTTGAAATTATCTGAGTTATTGTTTGATTAGTTATCTATTATCTCTAGGATAATATATGTTCCACACAAAGAAGTAATTCTACTGTCTTATTCTCTGATGTAACCCCAGACCTAAACTTTGCACATATGAAGTTATTAGTATTGGTGGGATGAATGAAATCATTGTTTCCTGTGAAAAAATAAAGACAGAAAACAGACTAGAAGGGTGTGGAGTGAGTGGCTCAAAGCTGCAGAAGTCGACTTTATGTCCCTGAGTTGATTCTGACAATTAAAATTTCCTGTTTCTACAGTGAGTTTAAGCAATTTATTCTTGGTTCCTATGTGCATTCTCCCTTCTCATTCAACCATGCATCAACTACTAGTAGTTTTTAATTAAAGCTCAGTTTCTGAACATTGCCAGCTATTATGACATAGACATTTAATGATTCCTAGTGAGGAAACCAATTATAATCATAACTATGCATTAATTGTTTAACAATTTAAACTCAAGTGATGAGACGATCCTATTCACAGTTGATGAAAACATGCTTTTATATTTTATGTTATCTTTAACCAGGGTAACATTTGATTGCCATTTTCAGACACTTAATTTTCACTGGTTGGAGTGTGATGAGTGTATTAGTGCATTGGCAGAGCCAAGTTTGAAATGCTATAAATTCCAGGTCTTGCAGCCCCTCCCCAACCTCCTGCTGCGATCCTCTGATCCTGGACTGTCCTGCTTGCTGTTTTTCTCCTGTATTTATTGAACTTCTATCTGTTGATTTTCAGAATCCCACTATTTACCTTCCTTTTAAAATAAATCTTTTCACCCTCTTGGGTTTTAACACTAATTCTCTTAAAACACTATGATTTTATTTGAAACCTTTACAAATTCAACCTGTCTTAGTTCAGCATTGCACTTCTCTCTCTGATATTTGATGTTCAAATGACATGCTCTTTATGTTTCGATTTGAAAAGACTCAATCAGATGCTGGATAAAGCATGCTGGGCCCAGAATTCATTAATTCATACCTTTAAGGAATTATCATATGTTATTAATATGTAAATTCTACCTTTCTTAGAATTCTAAATGGTGGTTAGCTACAGTACACAAAGTTACTGAAGCTAATCATCATCAATGACAAGTTGAAATGCAAATTGCACTAAAATATTTCACTTTAATTATATCATAATTAAGCACTTTCAGTTTCTCAGATGTCTTTTCTGAAGATGTCGCTGGACAACACCATAGAAGATCACAATGAGGTATCATGAGCTGCACTTGTATAGCACACTTGTGCTCCCTTCAGCTTTATGACATCTCAGCTAAAAAGCACATTGCAATTCTAAATTAAACTAATTGAGAGCTCAGTAAAAATATACAGGCTTTTTTGCACATTTCTTTCCAGAGTCAGGCCATCATAATGGAAACACATGGCTCATTTTGCTTCCAAGGCCTATAAAGGAATAAGCAAAAGGCTGTTTACAGTACTCAACATGAGAAACAAGACTCCATTCAGTACAAAGATGGCTTCCTTGGTAGTAATTTGAAAGCTGCAAAGATCCCACAATTCTTTTATACTACTAATACATAACTATAAAAGCTCCAGCAAGTGAGCCATTGCAAGGAAAGAAGGTAAAAGAAGAGGGAAAAAAAAAAAACTATTTCTGAAACAACCCTATATCAAAACAGGTGTGTTTGCTTCTTTACCATCAATTTCCAATCATGGAGAAATAAAGTACAGTATAGGAAAAAGGCACCCAGTGATTTACTGTTTAGCAGTCAAGGATCTGGAATATATTTTTACCTTTAAGAGGTTCCTTAATGGAAACATTTGATTCATCATCTATATTTTATGCTCTATAACTGAGTTGCCTAATTACAGTAAGATTCTTTTTATGCTAGAAAAATACTTTTTTCAAGCGTCTAAATAATATGTTGAAAGCTTTCGTTCATCAGAGGAGACACAGCTGTATTCCTAAAAAGCATTTAAATGTCTTTTGGAAGTAGATAACATCAATTAAAAATGGAATGGAATAATATTTGGGCAGATACTTGAGTGGGTTTTGGAAACAACTGTTCTCATGAATATTACACTTCCTGAGTAACTGAAGTATCATCACTTATTTTGGATACAGAATTTTGTGTCATTTGTTTAACGTCTATTTGTACCACTAGATACAACTTGGTGGTAACAAGGACTGTGACTGCTTTAATCAGCTTTTTCTCTTCAAGCATCAACCAAAGCTTGGCACATAGTTGGCAGTAAATAAATATGTGCTGAATGAATAACAGAGAATGGAGGCAAAGAAGTGGTCATATGTGAATGACATTTGAGTCTCATGAAGGTATTTGACCTATTAATACATAAAATGAATGATGCCTCATTGTATTTTAGATGATGCAAGCTATCAAGGTTAATTTCATTACAACTTGTTTGAAATTTATAGATCGTACAATTTTCCTGGGACTGCCTGCTTTGTGCTTTTTCCCGAAGCTCTAATGCTTCAGCATGAGAGGGAGCCATTCAGGGAGTAAACTGGGGAAGGGAAATGATTAACAATCTTTATACATTTACTGTGTGCCAGACTTTGTAATATTTGTAATCGTCATTTTATGTGCTTTACCTTATTTAAACTTTATGCTAGTCTTACAAGTGGGTATTATTCTTCTTGAGTTTTCTTTTTGTTTTTGAAGGTAAAATTTGGTGAACTTATACATCTAATATAACTCTATAAATCTAATTGATGAAAGAGCAATGTTTAAGGTAGATTTGTTTCAAAAATTCATACTTATTTTACTCCAAAACTTGAAAAGAAAATCAGTGTGTAAGTGTATCTTCAATCCTGCCCTACTGCAGGGATTTTGGCCATTATACCTTTGTTGCTATTGGAAGAAGCATTGTAAGAATACTCACACTTCATGGAAACAGAAGTAGGTCTTAAGAGATTATGGAAAATTGGTTTCTTGTTAAGAAGACTCTTATTAAAGCAAACTGAGTTTTAGCTGTCAATTTAGAAAGGACAAGTACACATACATATAACTTAGACCAGTAGGTTATATGTATCCAATGTTTCAAGATTTTTTTTTTGGCCTGTAATTGTGTCTTGCTAAATCCTCCTGAATAAAATTCAAGAAGAGAATTTGGAGCTAACCACGGCTAAATGGAAATAATAAATATTTGCATGTATTAACTTCTTCATATATAGGCAGAAAAGATAAGGAATTTTTCCCTTTCTAGAATATGTTAGAAACAGTAGTCAGATATTAAAAAAGAGTATCACATGACTATTTTAATGTGCTAAGATGTATTATTTTGCCTGTATTCAAATTTCAAGAACAGTTTTCAAACATTTGAGCCATACACCAAGAAGGAAAACATGAAACAAAAAATAATAAGCCATTCTAGTACCTTTTTCTGTCAAAGTTATTTTTAAGACAACAGTTTTCTTTAATCCTCAACAACCTTTACATAATTTTTATTGTTAAAAAATTCTGATTTATAATGTCTTTCACTTCATTTATCTAAATTATTAGTATATTACAGAGAAGAATGATGTCTAATAAAATGCTATTTCATTCCCTCTCATATTAAACCACAATGTTTTATTCAAAGAACACTATAATTTTTATCTGACTGCACCTGTACATGTATTTGATGTGAAATAAACAAAATGTTTTTTCATTTTGGAGAATTATAATGGGATGTGGCTTAGTATAATAACCATTATAATCACAACCTTGAATTTATTAAAACTTGAAATATACATTTGCGCCCTTTTATACTACATAGCAGTTTTTGATAATTTTTATATTTTTAGACTATATAATTATTTATAACAAAAGAAATCAGACATTAGATTAGAACATAGATATTTGAAAAAATTGGAATATATGTACATGTATTTCCTAGTTAACAAAATGAAGGAAAGTTTAATCATTCTATCTGAAGTAAAAGATTTATATGATATAAAATTTAATTATGAATACAAAGTAATTAATGTCAGATATATAGAGATCTGCAGATGTGTTCATTATACCAAACACTATGCAAGGAAATGCTAACATTTTTTCAAAACAACTTGATTATTTAGTATGCCATGTTAGAAAAGAGTGTTTTACAGATTTGTATAATAGCACTAAGATCCACAACTTTCAGAACAAATTACAATGAATATTTCAAATACAACAACTTCCTAAGAATCCAAGTGTTTCCTTAGATAAAGAATTATAATTATTACAGTTCTTACAATATGGTTCTTTGGCCTCCTGAATATCTACCTAACAATAACTTCCTCTAAAGCCCTCCCACAGATGAGCATGTGAGGTAAGTGCATGAACAGACCAAGGGATGGGTGGTAAGAGTCCTTTCCCACCTACAGGAGATAACTACTCTCATCTCCAAGTGCTTGTTGTGTAGAGGGATTAAAGGCCTGTGTGCTGAGGGATTCTAAATTTCTGACAGAATCTTTTAAACTGAGTATTTACGAATATTGTGATAAATTTTTTAAAAATTGGCCACAATTAAGGCATTTATTCATTTTAGGGTTGATCAAAATAAATTTTATTTGTGGGTGGTGTATTGCCTAGACCTGGTTGTTTTCTGGGACTATTGCTGAACCCTGTTCATTTAGCTTTGACAATCTACTACTGCCAAACTACACTAGAAGATCTTTGCAGTATTCTTTTTTTATGTGCTGCTCTTGATCTGAGCAGTTTATTGTCAGAATGAAAATGCAGGCACAAGTATGTGAGTATCCTTCCAGCTGAGGAGAATAGTTCTTTTTTTTGTTTGTTTGTTTGTTTTTTGGATTATGTAATGTTGTGGCTGAAGGAGACTTTAGAGACTAACTAGATGAGTTATCTCCTCTCACAGAGGAGGAATGCAAATACCTAAGGTGCACAATCACCTGTCCACAGTTTTTGGACATTGACTAAGTAAAGCAGATATCTTCAGCTTAGACAAAAACCAGAGATGAAAAGTCCATTCAAATAAGGGGAATAATTCAACAGGAAGAGCCAACTTATAAATTAATAGATACACAAAGTATATGTAGTGTATTTCTTACTACTGCAGGGAGGGGACACTGTGAGCATCAAAGTATATACTAATCCATATCTTGTTATTAAACTATCATATGTGTGTGTGTGTGTATGTGTGTATATATATATATATATAAAATTTTGCTCAGCGTACATAATAAATACTTCTATAGACTTCTATTAGCACATTCTAATTACTCAAATCTTTAATTGATAGCATTTGCATACTGTGTAGAATATTCTTTATTGTTTCTGGTGAGTAAGACAAATGAAATGCTTTATTTCTCTGATTCACATACAGGCAAACAGATATATAAGTCATGATTCACTACATGATCCTTTAGGAAGTTTTTCTTTTTAATTTGATTTTTCTTTTCTTTTTTTCTGAAAATGTGTGCAGACATCATAGGTTGAAGTTTCTAAGCATTTAATCTAAAAGCTGATTATTTTTAATTTTTTTTAAAAAGAGAGAAAGATAGAAGCAATTTTTAATTTAGTTTTTCATGTGGCTTTCATTGCTCCAACACTTCATTGTGTATGTAGTGTTGGGGTTTAAACCCTCATCCTCATGCATTCCAGGTGACCCCTGTAGCCACTGAACAATTACTCCAGCACCTAAAAGCTAATTATTTTGAATAATATTTTATGTTTGATGTATGTTATTGTTTGCATCTGGAATGTTCCCCAAAGGAATGTTTTGAAGGTTTGGTCCCCAATATAGCAGTGTTCATGGTAGGGATTATGAAGGGGCTAACCTCAGCATGGATGAATCCATTGATCAATTCATAGTTTGAATAGACTATGAGAAAGTGGTGGAAACTGTTAAGGGTTGGACCTATGTGGAGAAAGTGGGTCACTGGTATCTTGTCCCCAGTCCCTTCTCGTTGTGCCCCTTCTCTATTCCATGGCTATCATGGGGTCAACAGATTTCCTCTGTCACACCTTGTGCCATGATGCTTCTGTCTTGGAGCCAACTAATCATAGACTGAAACCTCCGAAGCATGAATTAAAATAAATCTTTCCTCTTAAGTTGTTTGGTCAGGTGTTTTGGTCATGGCAATGAAAAGTTGACTAATACAAGGCAGCTATATATTAATCCAGCACACATGTTTCAGGTACTTTGATACGTCCAAATATATAAAAATAAGCATAACACATTTCATAATTTTTGAAAATATGCAAAATTGAGCTTTCCATGATAGTGTTATTCTGTCATTGCTAGAATAATTATTAATTCAGCAATATTGAACATCTAAGTTAGATACTGTGATCAGTCTTGGGAAACATAATAAAGAATTTAAATGTGATCCTTATGCTTACATTGAACAAACATTGCCAATGAAATTAATGCTTTTCAAAGAGGAGGTCATCTGGGCTCAAGAGGGGATGCCTGCAATCCCAGATACCCAGAGGTAATCATAGAAGGATCAGAAGTTTAAGGCCAACCACAGCAATTTAGCAAGACTCTGTGAAGAAAATAAGAAGGAGGAGGAGGAGGAGGAGGAGATATAAAAGAGCTGGGGAATGTAGCTAAGTGTAAAGTGGCCCTGGGTTTGATTCTCAGTAGTATAAAAAAATAAATAAATTAAAAATGAAAGGAGTAAAGAGAGCTGTGAGGATGGAAACTTAATCTGAGTTTTAACTTGGATTATACTAGTCAGGAGTTGGTGAAAATACTTTTTGGACATAAGAGATGAAACTGTAAAGAGTTTCACAGAAATTAAATTACTTTGTTTGGTGCCTAAAGCAAGAGGAAAACAGTGATGGATATGGCTGCAGAAGAAATGCAAAACCAGGTATTTGGAAAATCCTTAAACATACAAAGAATATAACAATTCTACATTATTTGGGAGTGCATTATTGTCTACTTCAAAATAAAGATCAGTTTCATAACGCATCATAGAAGTATCCTATTCACTGCTAACCGTATGTAATATGTGTGTGTATATATATATAAATCCTGTGTCATTTTATCCAGTAGTATGACCTGAAAATATCACTGTTTATAGTTATCTTCTCAGACTTTGTTAATTGTGCAGTGAGATAAAATTTTATGTGTTAATGAACATGACATATCTGAAAAAGATACTTTGCAAATCTACTTTATTATTTACTCCAAGACATTGATTTAGGCACAGGAAAGAGATTATATGAAACATGAGATGCAAAAAGAATGTTTGAATATGGGCTCTACAATTTGGAAATCTGGACACATAAAATGAGCTAATGAATGTGGCAGCAATATGTAAGCTGTAAAGCACCATGAAATTAATAACAATAAAAGGGTAAAGGATGTTAATCCTTCTTTTATACTGCCTGACATCTGAAATACTTGTCTATGTTTAGAAAATTCACCACCTCATGGGTCTGAGAGCTTAAAAGTGCCAGATATTGTTTCCCCAGCCTCCATCTGAACTACATACTTATATGCCAGTTATCAAGTTATTTCGTCTAAGCTCCAAATCTACTTTTCTTTGCCCTATTTTGTGATACTGATGCTGGCTGGAACCAGTAAGTGTTTTCCTTTGTCAGCTGGTAGCATGCTAGGATTCCTCAACAGAGGGCTCTGGAGTGACTCAATGAAGTGACAGAGCAAGAAGGGATATTCTTTAGGGCTTGGTCCTCTGTCATTATTTTTCCATCCAGAATCCTATCAGCTAGGTGTGAGCAGCACCCCATGCTATTCTTCTCCCAACCCGTGGCTGCTTTTAGCATCTCCATCCTGCAATGAGGGCTGCCTATCTAAAGTTATACACTTACTTTTTATACTTCTGCTGGCTCACACTCTCTATTGATAAGGGGCCCTTTTAAAGGTGTACTATGACCCTCCCATGCCCACGTAACAAGGTACTTTGCCAATTAAAGGCAAAAGCTCCCTATAGCCTCATCTTCTTCATAAAAGTATCAATTTCCACCTTGACATGGAGTCCTGGTCTTTTAATTCCTTACTGCTCACTTGTCCTCAGCCCACAGGCAATAACTATGCTTTTGCAACTAACTCTGAACACCTTAGAGTCCCCTTGCTAGCCTGTTGTCACTTAATCTCCTTCTACTACTTAATGATTCTTTATAACAATTTCCACCCTGCAAGTGAATTGTGTGGTTTCCGGTTCATGATTAGAGGCTAATTAATATAGGTCACAGTATGGAGTCTGCCAATCAAAACAGATGTCAATGGTGTGTGGAAACAGTGACCACAGCTCCCTCTGTGGCTGCAGTCAGGTTTGTCCTTAACAAATTCAGATACAAGATACTGTCTGCTGTGTGCAGGGCCAAAACTGCATGTTCTCCCTGGCCACTCACTTTGTTTTCAATTTGAGAATGTTTATGTCTCCTTATCCTGGATCTAGTTATCCAGTCTTCCTGGCTATTCTGGGAATAATTTATAACTTCTTAATACATTATTCTTATTGTTTCTTTGTTTTTTTTTTTTTACTGAAGTGAGCTGACCTTATGTTGCTGGCTACTAAGGAAAGTATTAGAAATAGCTACCGCTGAGGACTTAAACTATCTCAGTACTATTCTAATTACTCTATATGTATTATCATATTTAGTAGAAAAAATACTAATTAATTCCCATATAAATCATAAATAGTATCAATTATCCATGTTTGTAAAATCCAGACGAACCAAAACTTGTCCAAGATCACAGAACTAAGTAGTAGAGTTGAGATTCAAATCCAGACACTGATTTCTAAATCTTGTGTTCGTAACAGCACATACACACAATTTCTTTATGATTTTTGTGATTGAAATATGATCAAAAATAGTATTTTATTTTTCTCCAACAACTTAGGAATTGTATTTTATTGTCAGGCTACAACTGAAAATATATTGTATGTGGTTAGTGTTTGTGCCTGGAGCTCAATTTTCATTGAGTTTTAGAACTACACTGAATCAATTCTTTCCTTAGTTATCTTGCTCTAATCATTGCCTACCTATTTTTCAGAGTTCCACCAAAACAAAAACAAACAAACAACAACAAAAAACCAAAACAAACAAACAAAAAAACGACCCTGATGAACCAGGAAATCCAAGTAAGACAATTATTAGTTCTCTCTGTCCAGGGAACAGTCTAGATCATGAACAGTCTGGATCAGAGAGAAGGGAAACAAATTAGTGAGAAAATAAGAATCCTTATTCTGCCTTCCCAAAAATCTTTAATAATTTTTCTTCCTTAATTTACACAGTTGAATTTTCTAATTCACTCTTTGGAATAGAATTCATTCTTTGGCTTTCGTTGCTCCAAGACTTCATTGTGTACGTGTACCTGGGGTTTGAACTCATGTACTCACACATGCAAGGCAAGAGCAATAACCGCTGACCCACCACTACAGCCCACATTATCTTACTAACATACAATAATTGCTAACCAATCATTATTTTTTCACTAGATATGCTTATATCTTTTATTCTGGAAAAACATAAAATTTATATTTTTATTTTAAAAGTATAATGACCTAAATTAAGAAGACATTCTTCAAGTATATTGTTTCAAAAGATAGCTTACAATACCAAAAGGCTTAATTTCTGGACCTTTTTAGAAGACATGGTTTAAACAATTTTAAGACCCCATTATGCTCAGCTACATTTTAAAAAATGCATAATTTGATTAAATTGACATTTAAATGTCAAGAACTTTTCCAGCATTTCCTTTCTCATAATTGCTCAATGCTGAGACATTTGTATTTACTTAGGAGGGGTTTCTTCCCCGTTTTTTGATCCGTTTTCTCTCTTCAACCTCATGCATTGACAACTTCCAGTGTCCAGTTGTTTCTAGGGAATTGACTGTGGGAGAGTCACCCAAACTGATTGTTATAGTTCTGAAAGTGTTAATACGTCATCAAGTAAAAGTCTTTTAAAGAAGGGAGATTCATTTAAGTGAGTTGATTCAAAAAACTGACAAGTACTAAGTGTGTGAACACAGGTTTTGTGGCAATTTGTGTTCCTTATAGAAATGCCTTGTAGGTAAATTTGGTCAAATAGTTTAAATTTTAAATATTTATTTTTTATATTATTTGTGTTATCCAATGATATTTTAATAACATACATATACTATGTATAACACACATATCTAATATGAAATGTAATTTCCAGGAAATGCAAATTAAATTGACCACTTGACTTTTGAAATTAGGAAAGATTTTAAAGGAATAATAGTCAATGTTGGAAAAAGTTCAGTGAGATGGGAATTTTTGTGTACTATTGATAGAAACATGAATTGGTATGACCTTTAAGAAATAGAACTTATGACTTCCTATGAGGAGTTCTAACTTTTTTATCAGGTAACTACTGGCACATGCTCCTATAGAGCTATCCTCATCTCAATTATGTAACAATGGAGGAAAATTAAAAACAACCTAATTATTTAATATCAAAAGATTTTGCATTTTCATAGTTACATATGTTACAACAGTTCATGTGTGAGATGATGAGAGACAGTTCAAAGGTAAAATGATTGGGTTCTGAGAGTCTTAACCTAAACAGAGCATCAATCCACTTGAATGGATTAACTGGGTTGTAACTGTAGAAAGGTAGAGTGTGTCTGAAAGAGATAGGTCCGTTGGGGTGAGCCTCTGTAGTATAAAGTGTGTCCATGGTGAGGAGAACACTTCCTCTGCTGTCTGCTGGCCATGTCCTGAACTGCTTCCTCCACACTTCTCAGCCATGATACCTACCACACCTTGAGCCCAGAACAATGGAGCTGTCTATGTACTGAGTCCTTTGAAACCAGGAGTGCCAAATAAACTTTTCCTCTTCTAAAATTGTTTTTGTTAAATGTTTTGGTCACAGTGACAAAACAGATGACTAAAACACATATACAGTAGGAGTTCAAATTAGGAAAAAGAGTAGAGAACATAAATAAAGGTATTTAGGTCGTAAGTCTCTGAGGGATTTATGTGTGTGTGTGTGTGTGTGTGTGTGTGTGCATGCACATACATCTATACATTTTAAGTATTTATAAGTAGTTTATATGTTCTATTATAACTTCTAGTTTGTAGCAGATTTATTAAAATTGACTTTTACTACCTTTATATTTAAGAAAAAAATAATTATTTTGAATGCAGAAAGAGTGCATCTGGAGAGAGTAAGCAGTCTATGGGCTAAAGACTGAAGTCTTCCCAATATCTCTGCTGCAGTGGGCCAGGTAAGCTCTTCATGCCCAATGTCAATCCCTGGGAGGATAAGAATTAGCTTGCTGTGGTAATAGTCTGGGGAAGAATGTTCCAGGTAGAAGGAAGAAAATATAAAGGTCAGGAGTAAAAATTGCACAAGTAATTTTTATAGTTATGTTTTAAGTTTTTCTCTTCTGTATGGCTGTAAACCATGCTAGTGTAGGACCTTCTTCTAGAATTCATCTTCAGCATTTTATACAGTGATTTGAACTATTAACAAATATTTGTAGAATTACATGAAGCAGGCAGTTATGGAATATTCTTTAATGTGTCTATTTGTGTCCAGGTTCATAGATTATTTTTGTAAACAACAAAATACATGTTCCTGGATTTTATGCTAAAAACTGAAATTGAATTGTGAGTTCTTGAATTTATTACTGTTCCAGCCACTATGTGAGAATAGAGAGAGGCAAGAGGGAAATGAAAATTCAAGCAGAGAATGGAGGAAGAGGAAGAAAAAGAGGGGCATTCTTGGTTCTTTGGTGCATCTCAGAAATTAATGTGAGTCACTACCTGAAAAACTGGAATTTTCTCTGTATTTAAAGCTTTCCTACCCTTAGTAGTGAATGACCTGTCAGGAAATTGAAGGGGGTCCTATAATAGCAAAGATGATTGTTTAGATATAAAAAAGTTCCTGAATATAGAGCCTAAATCACAGCGTGATCAACAAGATGAAAAACTGAGCAGGTGTCAATTCCAGCATTAAGGCTCCAACCCAGGAGGAAGAACCAAACCATATAGAGCTATCCATGGAAGTGTATTGCTCAGATCAAGCTGCCCCGTTGTCAATTGTCTTCTGGGAACCAACATTTTGTTCTATTTAAAACACTGGATATAGATGGGGACTCTCCAGTATGGAATAGCTCAAATCCAGCTCAAATTCCTAACTATATTTTATCCCCATGTTCCTGGATGGATCAGGACACTATTCCCAAGGAGCAGCCAATTGGTCCTCAGCATGACTCTGTGATGTTGCACAATTCTACAGTTTCTCTGTGATATGACAGGTTGGGGATTTATCTTCTTAACACATTTGAACACTTCTTATAAATGTGGGTATCTTTTTGACAGTGAGTATACCAAGACGTATCTTAAAGCATCTGTTTAAAACAAATTCCTAAGGCTGACACAGCAATATCTATGTTCATAGCAGCTCAATTTACTATTGCTAGATTATGGAAACAACCCAGATGTCCCTCACTAGATGAATGGATCCAAAAACTGTGGCATATATATACCATGGAATTTTACACAGCAATTAGAAACAATGATATTGCAGCCTTTGAAGGTAAATGGATGGCTATGGAAGAAATTATGTTGAGTAAAATCAGCTTAACCAGAGAACCAAGGGTTGAATATCTCCACTCATCTGTGGAGGATGGATCTAGACCCTGGCCATTGAGAAAGGTGGTCTATTATCATGTGTTAAATCCAGATAAGGTGTAATGTTATACAGCCTAATACTTTTTTGGAGATATTGTGGGAAGGGGAAGAGATGGATAAGAGTGGGTAATTTGGGGGGTTCTCCTGAGGGTAAATCTAATATCCAGAATCTACTCACATTTTATATTATTTTGTTAAAAATTTGTATGGTTGTTCAATAATAAAAAAAAGAAAAAAAAAAACCCAAATTCCTAAGGAGTTGAGCAGGTATAGTAAGTAAGTGAAGCAATTCTATCGCAAATCAAGAACTAGCCCAATTACTCTGGTTGATCCTTACTGACATAAAAAATTGTGCTCTAACTTTTATAAGTATGTCATTGTATATCCTATTGCTGTGTATATGTATATACATATGAAAAATAGGTGGCAGGAGGAAGGGAAGAAAAAACTGGAGACTGAATTGGAACAAGTTAAATTCCATGCTTTTATAATTATGCCATTGTACAATCTTATGTCATGTATACCTAAAAAAGAGAACCAACAAAAAATTATGCTCCACACTCCTCATTTATAGTAAGAAATAGAGTTTTTCGCATTTTAAAAATGAATCTTATAACTCCATTAGGCCTTTTCTTTTCACAGGTTTAATATAATCACAGAAAAAAGAAACATTTCACTTTTCTTTTCAGTCTACTATGTGAAAGAACACAATTTTTACTATGATGAAGGGTGGCGCTAGACTCCAGGCAAACTGGAAAGTGCTTGGCTGGCTGAGATTGTTTGCTGCTATTATGACGGTGATTGCTGTGTAGACATGTGGGCTCAGCAAAATGCTGTGCTCTTAAATGTTCTGAGAAAAGTCAGAAATGGCATTTCACCAGCAACCTCATGATTTTAACATATTAGACTCTAATTTAAAAATTTTGTGGTCCAAAAAAAAAAAATACTGGTCTGAAGGTCAAATTTCATGCATTGAAAAAATTTTGGACTTTGGTGTACAAAAGTGGAAGAGTTTCTTTCAACAAATGTCAAATGAATACATTTTGTTAACACAGTAAAATTAAAATACAATAGTACTGCTGCTGAGGAATCCTAGGATGAAGTTTTGGGAAAGACTAATTGATGGGGTGATTTTTACAGTAATGGGAGTAAATGTGATTTTTTTCTTCTCAAAAATTCTTTATTGGTGCATTATAACTGCACATAATGATGGGATTTGTTTCCACATGTTAGTTGATGTACACGATACCACAATATAACTTGGTTAATATCCTCCCAGCAAACTCCCCCACGCCTCCCTCCTCTCATCCACTGGATCCTTGCCTCTTTTTCTGGGTCACATATTTTTCGTAATACACGTAAGTATAGTGACATAATTCTTAAAACTATGAAGAACATTATTTATATACAAGTCAATAGTATATCAATTGACATACTCATAAATACTTGGAGTGTACCTTGTTTTAACTCAGTTTTCCTTTTTCTCCCTTCCTATCAACCCCTTATTCTTTTTAGATAAATTTGACAATAGGATTAAGCATTTACATTTTTGTAAAAGCATGCAGTATAGCATATTCTAATTTAGTCCCCAGTATTCACCCATCCCTTCTCCTTTCTGTAGTTTACTAGATGGATCCCCCCACACTCTGTTTTCAGTGAGTCATTAAATTATACATTGATGAGATTCACTATGTAACGTTATAATTGGACACGAGCAAGTTAAGTCTGATTCCTTCAATTAACAGCAATTTTAAAGGATATTAGTTGTTGAGAAAAATACAGTACAGAACAGGAAACCCTCTACATTTGTAATTTCAATACTCAGTGTCTGGAAAATTATCCATGCCAATCAGGGCTCCTTTTTGCTTCAATCACTTTCCCTGTTCTGCAGACAGTCACTTGTAAGGAAAAAGCTAAATGTCTCTTTTATGGTTTGTACCTGTGCCCCTTTACTTAGAGACCAATGGATGCTCAAGACTTCCTCTTTTAGTGTGCAGAATAGACAGAACATTCACTTTTATAAAAAATATGATCTGTATGTCCTATTGCCTGCTATGACATGTTTTGAGGACTAAATAAACTCAACTGATGCTCTAATGTAGCTCATAATTATACATGTTTTTTGTCAGCTCAGATTATTCCAAAGACTTATTTCTAATAATCACAAACCTTAACAGCATGTATATACAAAAACAAGGATCAATATTTTGATGAGAAGAATATCCATCAATGATCAGGAATCATGATCTCTCAAAGCATGGCAGCTTATGGAATGACTATATTATTATCTAATTCTTCTGATGGTTCCTAAGGACAATTGTAATTCATAATTCTGTCCAACGTACATTGAGTGACAAGAGAAATGGAGGAAATTATTTAGTTCAATCATTACTGCCCTTTTGGTGAAAGCTAGAACTTTCTGCACCAATTGCCAAATTCACAATTTAATCATTAATTTCAGTTTTCCTATTCTAGAAATTAACAACACAGTTAAATTGTAATCAGTGGACTTTCTTTAAATTAAAAAAAAATACCAACTTTTTAAGAATAAGGGCTGCAACAGTTTTAATGCCTCAGTTTTGGAATTCCAGGAGACATACCTCATTCATTCCCAACTCTCTGCCTTGTCTCGCTTGGCTGGCTCCAAACTCCTAAGTAGGCAGTTCATTGAAATTGACAAGAATTTAGCTCAAGGTGTTTGAGCAAGCACTGTGCCATTTCAATACTCTGTTAGCTTAGAGGAATGAGCATCCAGGGGAGCAAAACAACAGAAAGTCAAGCATGTATTCCATCTTCCCACAGATCTATCTTAGTAGTGAAGCCAGGTCTCCACATAGCTCCGTTTAACAGTGTTAGTTAAAGAGGGCAAAAAATAGCCATTACCACCACAAACACGCAGACCAAAATGTTTCCATTTCCAGCATATATCAGGAAATGTTTCCATCTACAGCAAACTGAAAAGAGTTTCTTCATTCTTTTTCTACCTATGTTATTATTGAACAGCAAGTTTTCTGTTGTTATTCATTATAACTTCAATATCTTTGAAACCTTCTCCATCTGCCTCCAACATCCTTCAGCCTATCTATCCATTTAATCATTCAACCAAACAAATTAGTTGCCATTTTCTTTAGGCAAAGTATTACAACAGAGAAGATGTTAGATTATTGGTACTACTACAGGACAAGCATCAGCCAACTGCAAATTATACCACCTCCCTTTAAAATAATTGCATCAGTAAAAGCTTGGCAATGTTCAACCTATTGTCTCTCTGTCATTGCTACATAAGTATTTTGTATGATTGTATGGCAAAATTTCATACACTGGTTTCACAGGTAAGCACGACGTTAAATAAGATGCAACATTTACTTTTTTCCATACACCAGGCATTTATTTGAGGTGAACCACAGTACATAAATTTGGTTTTGATCTTATTGGACTGTTAGCCAATGATCCATTTCTTTTTCAGTAAAACAAAGCCTACAATTGAAAAATGAGTCAGTTTGATTATTTTAAATTTCCTTTGTTGTAGTCCTTATAAAATGGCTTGCAAGTAAGGAAAATATACCATCATTGGAATTTGTATTTGTCTTTCCCAGGATGATTATTCTGCCTTCCAAGTAAATAAGTCAATTTATAATGATGTACTTTTAGGAAGTCAGAAACCTATGACATTGGATTAATTAAAGAGAGTCTTGGGCAGAATCTTGCTTTAGGAGAGACAGAGAGGTTTATTTTTCTTGTTCATTCCCAAAGCATTATCATTAAGAATCCTCTAAGAAGACAACTGCTGGAATGATTCAGGTAAGAGCAGAACTCCCATTTAGATTTATTTCTTTTTACCTTCTGTTAGGTAAATACGTTCTATTTATATTCACAGAAAAAAATCTGTCGAGAAGCATGTTGTATAGTCCACTGGAAAAATGAATTTTAAAAGGTGGCTAAAGGGACTGGATGTGTTCTTATGGCATTTCAGGAATTTTAGGTTCCAGGCTTCTAGTGGCTAATTCTGTGATGTTACGGATAATGTTAAAACCTCACTTTCAAAATAAAGGAAGATGTATTCACTTGTCATGGATATTCAGCAAATTAATGAATAAATGACCTATTGAGGATTTTGCTACAATAAACATACATTTAAAACTGAATAATATGGATTACAGAGAGTAGGGAAAGGCAAAGAGTTTCCTCTTTATGGATTAGAGTAAGTGCCTGTCCAGTCATGAAAATGAGAACAATGTGCTCCTCTGAAATAAGGCATCAGGTACATTTACATTCTAATGGAGTAACTTCTCTAGTTAAAGACTGAATTATGGGCCATCTGAGTGTGAATTTTTCAATCATTTCCCATTGTATATAATTTTTTCCCTCTGTTACATAGAGATATTTCTACTGTTATGAAACTTCATAATAGAATATGTCTGGAGAAAGTGGTATTGATGTTAAATGCCAAGTACGCTTCTCCAGGGGATTTGCTGGGGTTCACTGATATGCTCATAATGACCTATGTCCAGGGCTCTCCTTCTGTGCTGATGTACAGTTCAGGAGTCTCTGAGAAAGTGTCTACCAGTTACTCTAACTGGAAACAGTATATCACAGTCTATAACAACTTAGATATTTTTAGTTTTAAATGACTGTGAAAATTTTTAATTTAGAAAATTAGATGTTTTATTTTATTTTTAACCATCGTTTAAAATTATTAAAATTTAGGAAATTGAGAATTCAACCATAACTAAAACCACTGAAAGTCATTTGAGACGTATACATTGCCAAATGGACTATAAATAAGTTATTCTACTTGATTATGTAAATAGTTTTTTCTTCGTGTTTCCTCTGTACTTTCACAAAATTTGCATTTAATCTTTGCTGAAATGTGTTCCACATGATAGAATGTCTCCTGTCAATCACAATCCTTCAAAAATTCCGAAATCTCTGCATATAGTTAAAGTTCTTGCATATGTGGGATGTTTTAATGGACAATAAATGTACAGAGAAATTATTGTCATTGTCTAATGGAAAAGTTATGTCTTTTACTATACCTGACTAATTGCATTTTAATTTTAATTTACAATTTTGATATTTGTAATGGAGACCTCTAACATCCGTGCTCCTCATCTTCCTGGAACTTGATTCTGCTGTACTTCAGGCCTTACCTGCAGTGAGCTGCTGCTAAGTGAGTAAGTTCCTCCCAACGGGAACTGAATACAAGCCTTGGGGGCAACTTTCAGGCCTGACACGTTTCACTTATCACAGTTACACAAGTCCTTTCTTTTCTTGCCAGCTAAATACAGGAGACAGGAATGTTTTATAGGATGGTAGCACCACAGGATGAGAGGCTCCTAGGTCCTTAAAGACAAGATGAAGAGAAGCTCTTCTCCGTTGACTTGAAACCCCATTGTAGAGTTAGGACTGTTCCTTTATTCATGATTAGGTCTTTTCATTAATACAGCCTAGCCTTTCCTAACTAGTAGAGAATTATATTTTTTTCAATACTTTGTGCCTATTTACTACCCAGATGCAGTAGTCTCCACTCATCCACTGCTTTTCTTTCCATGGTTCAGTTGCATAAGGTCAATTACATTCTGAAAATGTTATTATAGTGCAACGAAAAATTAAGATATTTCAAGAGAGAAGGAGACTATGTTAATATAATTTTTCTTTTTGTTTTTATCTTTTTTTTCATTACTGGGTATTGAACCCATGGGTAATTTACCACAGAGGTATAATACTAGACCTTCTTTATTTTGTTTTGAGATAGGGTGTAAGTTGCTGAGGCTGGCCTTGAACTTGCAATCCCCCTGCCTCAGTCTCCAGAGTCACTGGGATTACAGGTGTGAGCAACTGTGTCCAGCTTTATTATAATTTCTACAGCATTTTGTTTAATAGTTCTGTTATTATTAATTATTGGTTTTAATCTCTCATTGTGCCTAATTTGTAACTTAGTATTTGTCATATAGTAGAAAAAAGTATATATGGAGTTTGGGACTATCCATAGTTTCAGACATTCACCATAGGCTTTGGAATATACCCCTGGAAATGAGGGGGTCTCTGGTACATTCTATTTTCAAAGAACTACTCATAACTAGCAGTTTCAATGTAGCATTTATTTATTTATTTATTTATTTTTGGTCTTTTTGTCTTAACGTGAATATCTCTTCTTGATCTGATTTCTTGCAGTAGTCTCTTGACAATTTGTGAGAGGGGAACATTCATCTGAGGGCTTCTTAGCTCTCAAATGAGAAAGGGAGCGGGGCTGAATCAGTGGCTCAGCAGTTACAGTGCTTGCCCAGCATGTGCGAGTATGCAAGTTCAAACCCCAGCACCCATGTACAACTCAGTGTCAGAGCAATGGCAACCTTGTGAAAAGCTCAATAAAAATTGATTTTCTTTGTCTCTCTTTCTCTATCTCACTGTCCTTCTCTCTTTAAACAAACAAACAAAAAAAAAAAAATAAGAGAGAGAAAGGGAGCAAAGACAGTTACATAAGTTACATATTCTTATTTCCAGTGGGGACGATGCATCCCAGTTCCTGGGTAGAAGAAAGCTTTCTCCAGAGCTAAATTCTAAAAGATATTTGAATGTGAAACTTCACATTGAGAAGATAATGATGTACTAGAAAATGGCCTTAATAACATTTTTGAGGAAATGTAATTAAAAGAAGTAATAATATGGTAAGTTATAGCACCAATTGATTATGACCATTGTCATAGTTGTCTATTCTGCAGATGCCATGGTAACAGGTTGAAAACATGTAAGTGCTATCTACTGACTACAATACAAAAAGCAGATGTACCCTAATTTGACAACCTATTCTAGAAATTCCCATAAAATATAGTAGCTGTTTATCAGAGTTTTTAAAAAATGGAAACTGTATTGTGGTCAACAGTGATTGTGATTGCCATCCGCTCTGGCCTTGATGACAGTGGGTTCTAAATTACTGGTTGAAAGAGAATCCATTACATAGGATACCAGAAAATCAGATGTTTTCCTTATAAACACTCTGCTGATATTAGGGAATCTGATCTAGACTCTTTACTAAAAGTGTACATATGTCTACAGTTAAAAAAAATCTGCATCATCTTGTCTAGTTTGAGCAATATAGGTTCCTAGTAAATCTAAATAAAGTTGCCATTTTGAAATTCATTCCCTAAGATGGACTATATATGAATTAAAACGTGTAAGTTAATTAATGTTCTCTTCAGATTAGTCTTAGGTATGATAATATTTGGAAAACAGAATTGTCTCTTGATTGAGATCATGGCTAATTTAAAGTGGAATAGCCATATTTCTCATCTCAAGATGGTACTGAACTGTCCGCCTATTTATTGTAAGGAAGCATTCAAATAAATTAGCTAAAAGTTCTATCAGACTGTCAGATGTTAATAAATTGAAAAATTGCACTCAAAACTTTGAGTCTCAATTATACGTTAATTGGATTGCTTTTGCTGTTCAAAATTTAAAATATTTCTTGGTTAATTTTTGTAATTTTTATTTGGAGATTATTAAAGTAATCTTGAGATTAATTATTGAGAAACAAAATACTTTAATTTTATATGTCAACGTAGCTTCTAAATAATGATTCCAGAAAATCAAATTTTGAAGCTGAATATAAATTTCATAATTCTCATATAAAAGAAGCTACCCGAGTGTTTTGCAAAACTTACATCTTATAGACTGTCTCAAAGCCTGAATTCAGTGGTTTCTATATTACTGTGGTGACAAGCAAAATGAGCTTCTACCCTCTCTACTCACTGAACGACCATGCAAGGTCCAAAGCCCACCAGTGTCCATGTATTTCTTCCTTTGCAGGTGTTCTCTCCATATGACCTCTGGGTCTATTGCTAATAATTTTTAAATTGTCCTTTGGTTACTTCAGTGGCCTCAAGCAACTTTAAAAATTTCTATTCTGGTTGTTTGTGTATCTTTAAAATATTTTGTGCTCTTGATTAGCATATATTAAATAATTATTAAATCCTAAATTATTTCCCCTGATTAAATTAATAACAACCTTAAATTAAAATGCTCCTTGTATAAGGTAGAAAAGTTGAAAATTGATTGAAAGCTTTCATCCCCCACAGATTCTGTAGGAAAGAACAAAAGCTTGCAGGGAAAATTGTAATATGTGATGCATGGTAGTGATTTTTCCTCTAAATCAAGTGTTGCTTTGATTGATACAAACACTAGAGAAAAAAATGAAAAAATTCCATAATTTTTAAGAAATTATTTTATTTTATAAATTTCCTTTGAGTATATACCTATGTGTAATCAATTAAATGTATACTTTAAAAAATATTGTATCATAAATCTGTTATTTAGTAAAGATTTTGTTTCATTTAGGGTTCTAAAGATAAATATAAACTTTTATATCTCTTTTGTGAAATTCAATATATTATTGTATATTTTAAAATACTGTGTAACACATAGCTCTTCTAAGACATATTCAAAAGAAATATATAATTTTCCTTTTTTGAATATTTTTTCTAGTGCTTTTTATGAAAATAATTTTCTTCACATTTTCTTACATGGCGCTCACACTTTTTGAGCTTTTACTAGTTATAAGGAATGGCCTGAGGCCAAATGAATTTTAAAATCTGGACTGCAATTATTTATTTATAGTTGATCCACTCAAAGTTATTTTACCTTAAACCAACCAACAAAGATCTACATGAAAAGGATGCACTAAGCATGATAAAGGGAACAGGAGCATGATTTTAAAATTATGCACCCAAAGTTCACTGGAGCACTATTCACAACAGCCAAGTGTGGAATCAATCCATCTGTCAATCAGCTCAATGAATAGATGAACAAAATTTGTATCTATACACAATGGGTCACTGTTCAAACTTTAAAAAAGAAATCCTGCAACAACATGAAGGAACCAGAGAATATTACATTGAATGAAATAAGTCATGCACAGAAAGGAATACGGGATGTTCCCCCGTGTGTAGGGAACCTAATAGAATCTCACTCACAGAAGCAAACAGCAGAAAAGTGCTTACAAAGTCCAGGGTACAAGAATGAAGATAGTCAAAGAGTACAAAGACTCAGTTCAAATTATGAATATTTTTAAGTTTTATTTCACACTGTGGTAAATATCGCTAATATGCAAAGTACTGCATATTTCAAAAAATACTAATTAAATTTCAAATGTGAGCATCACAAAAATGCTAAGTATTTGAGGTGGTATATTAATAAGTTCAATTTAATTATTCTACCTTGCACTAATAAATTATACCATCAGTGTGTACCCTATAAATTTCAGTAATTATAACTTGCCAATTGATAATAAAAATAAAGTTATACACAAAAAGTCAGTCTGAAATATTTGGATGATATTTTATCCCAAATCAATTTGAACTGCCTTTGTGATTTTCATATATCTTAGGGAAACTTTTCCATTATTTTATCCTTTCTGCATTCTTGTCTCATTCAAAATAATATTTAAAATTAATAAATAGGACTGACACAGCATGAATAAGATTGTAACTAGAGATCATTTTAACTATTTTCAAATTCATATTTGCCATCTGACTGCAGTAACACTTTATTTTTAAACCTAGAGATCCTACTTTGGGCAGTTTAATATAAACTTGACATACTGATGCTTTGTCCTAAGGAAAAAATTCCATCTTACTTTCCCAGATCTAGCTATGAGATTTCAGCCCATGGAATGCATATTAATTCACTGAATGAGGTCATCCTTCAAGATACTCAAGAGTAAACTGAACTTATTCTCTATTTATTCATAAAAGCAATTCTGTAGATCAGTATAATGATATTTAACCTTTAACATTCAAGAATTTTTAAATGTGGTTTTCTTTAAAACTTTATGATGAAGAGAAAAAGATGCACTAACATTTCTTGCCCATTATTTTTATAATTTTTTACATTTAATTCTCATGACTTTGCAAAGTAAGTGTGGCATTGTCCCTATTTTCACAGGGTGTACAAGCAGTTTAGAGAGGTTTATAACTTGCCCAAGATCATAAATTTAGTAAGTCACCAAGCCAGAATGCCATTGAGCTTAAAGGGTTGCCTGGTTCCAAATCTATGGACAGGTGCTACATCTTAAAAATGTTGTAGCCACAATATTACCTATAATGTCTCAGACTTGGACCATGATCAATCAATGTTTATGGAACTGAAACAACTTTTCACTGCCCTGTACTACCCTCCATATAATTTCTTCTTATGGTCACTTATACAGATAGTGTTCCAGGTAAGAATATTTTATTTTTAAGGGCTGGCAGTTAATTTTCCTGAATAAATCATCTGCTCAATCAATTCATGTAAATGAAATACATATGAATCAATACATAATATGATCAAAAGTTTGGACAAACTCATACAAGTATGCTGTACCATATGGAGGAATCATTGATTTCTTTGTTTATAATTTTGTTTTTGGAACATAAGTTTAACACAAATTTGGTAAATAAATTTGAATTATAGAAGTGAGAAATATAATATATGCATGTTACAATAATAATGTCTTCTTTAGTAATGACTCATTATCATGGGAATTACAATCTTCTTTATTTAATAACTTGGCTAAGAAAAATGTTTTATTACAAATAATTCTAAATCTCTGATCCTTATTTTACTTTTTATTTTTTTTGGTTTCTAATAAAACCAATGGCAAAACAAAATGAAAATACAACCCAATCATGTGTTTCACATCAGATAGATTTTGTCCATTTGTATCTTTTTGAAAACTTGTGTATGAGGTTCTGTATTTGACATTGAAGCTACTTCAATGAATTCATCACGAATCTTATCAAAGGAGTCTTTAACTCCATTTTAAACTATGGAAAAATGAAACTTAAATTATTTGTGTCTCTTATAAATGTTCATAGATATGTTATTTGTTAAGTGGGAGCATTGAAACTTGAACACCAGACTAGCTGATCCAAAGACAATTCTATTACTCCAGATATTTTAGCATAGCATAGTGTGAAAGGTACCCTTAAAGTATTTTTCATGTGCATAAAACAGAATCTAAATAAAGTTGGCATTACAAGGTTAGTATTAATTATTCTGCACAGTGATGTATAATTAAATGATGTTTTTCTATATAAGAAGCCAATGGACCTGCTTATTATTTAGCTCATCATTTCATATCAAAGTATCAGACAATAAGTTAACTAAAACTACACTTCTAGATTATCTTCTGCAATGCCATATGTTTGCTATGCTTTCCGTTTATAATAAAATAAGATACATTGAAAATGTGATTAGAAGAAATTTCCTATAAATACATTAAATATATTCCAAATTAAAGTTCTATCAAAATTCATGAATTCTTCAAAATTCTAAATGTTTTTCTTGTAATATTTTTATCTTGTACTACATTTAAAAGTATTTGTTATTTGTGATATATTTTAGTACAAATTACCTATTGTTAAACTTATGTAGATAATTTAGTATAGTCATACTTTTATACTTCAGAGTCAGAAAGATTGAATAGTCTGTACTGTGCAAAAGCTTTTTAATTTGATGTTCCATTTCTTTATTTTTGTTTTTCTCTTTTCTTGCTTGTGTTTTTAATATTCTACCAATGCACCCTTTGCCAGGTAAGATTAATGTCATGAAGTTTTTCCCTAACATTTTCTTCTAGAACTTTTATAGTTTCCAGTATTAAACATATGTGTTTTATCCTTTTCTCTTTTTTAAAATTTTTAAATAGCTTTAATAAGATTATTTGAGGAATCAGCAAAGGATACACTTTCAACTGTCATAGTTTTCTTCCATTTTTACACAACCTTTTAAAATTCTTTTATTGGTTCAACATATTCTTACATATTGGAGGGAACTGTTGTTACATATTCATGCATACATAGGTATTGACAAGGTAAATTAAGCCTGATCCTAGCCCAGGGTCTCCGCTGCTTCACCCATTCCCTGATCTCATGTCTACTGTATAATACCCCCATGTTATAGATAGAAATGACCATAAACTTGTATATTAATTATTGAAATTTCTGGGTTTATATGCCTGCCTGTGTATAGTTTGGCTTCTCATGGAAGTTGAGCGTACCTAGCCATGTTGATAACTCCTCTTTTCTCTGTCTCTCACCCCTCCCTCTCTTCTCCCAAAGCTTACAAGTAATTTCAACTTTGGTGGGTTTATTAATTAAACTTAGCTAACTTGCATCCTATTGTAGGTTTTACTCTAGCTTCCACACATGAAAGAAAACATTTGGGCTTTAGGTTTTTGTGTTCAGGATATTTCACTCAGCATAATTTTTTCCATTTCCATCCATTTTGCTGCAAATGCCATGATGTTATTCTTTCTAATAGCAGAGCAGAACAACATTGTATCTATATACCACAGTTTTTGGATCCATTCATCCAGTGAGGAGAATCTGGGTTGATTCCATAGTTTAGCTATTGTAAATTGAGCTGATATTAATATTGATGTAGCTACGTCTCTGTGGTATGCTGATTCTAGTTCCTCCAGGAAAATATCCAGGAATGGGATAGCTTGGTTGTATGGTGGTTCCATGCTTAGTTTTTTTGAGGAGTGTCTACATTGCTTTCCCTGTACAGATTCAACACAATCTTCATCAAGATACCAATGACATTCTTCATAGAAAAATCAGTTTTCAAATTCATTTTTAACAATAAGCCC
This sequence comes from Aplodontia rufa, assembly GCA_004027875.1. Taxonomy (NCBI): domain Eukaryota; kingdom Metazoa; phylum Chordata; class Mammalia; order Rodentia; family Aplodontiidae; genus Aplodontia; species Aplodontia rufa. The sequence continues at coordinate 137,118 of PVKS010001185.1, forward strand.
AGAATATCAAAACACTACTAACCAAAGTAATAATAATAATAATAATAATAAATAAATAGCAGGAGGTATCACAATACCTAATATGAAATTATGCTATGCCACTGTAGAAACAAAAACAACATGGTATTGGTATCAAAACAAACATGAAGAACAATAGAACAGAATAGAAGACACTGAGACAAACTCACAAGTGTTTAACCATCTGATATTTGATAAAAGGGGCAAAAATATAGCATGGAGGAAAGATAGCATGTTCAAAAAATGATGCTGGGCAGACATATGCAGACAATTGCAATAAGATACTTATCTCTCATCCTACACAAAAATCAAATCAAAATGATCAAAGAATTAGGAATTGAACCAGCAACTATACAATTTTAAGAAGAAAAAAATAGGATCAACACTCCACCACATCAGTGTAGGCACCTCCTCCTTAATAAGACTCCCATAGTACAAGAATAAAGCCCAGAGTTAATGTGTGGGATGCCATTAAACTGAAAAACTTCTGCACATCTAAAGAATTTGTCAAGAGTGTCGAGAGCCCATCGAATGGGAAAAAATCATTTCCTGCTATGCTTCATCAAGGACTAATATCCAGACGATAACAACTCAAAAAATACAAACAACACAATCAATAAATGGGCTATGGAACTAAACAGAAACTTCTCAATAGATGAAGTCTGAAAAGGCAATAAAAATGAGAAAATGTTTTGTCTTTTTCATGTTAATATTTATGTATAGCATAAAAAACAATTTCATTCTTTTACATGTGAATATCCAGTTTTCCAAACACCATTTGTGAAAATACTATCTTTTTCCCATTGTGTATTCTAGGCACCCTTGTTGAAAATCATCTGGACACGCAGAGTCAGTTGATTTTCTAAGATATTATGTCTATTGAACTGCATATCTATCTTGATGCCAGAACCACAGCAAAGGGAAGAGTTAATCAAGTGGAAGTAACCTATGAAACTAGAGAAAATATCTGCAAAAAAATGTACCTAATAAGGAGTTGATATCCAAAATACATAGAAGGCTCATGTAACTCAAGAACAAAACTAATTATTATGGATTAGACATGAGGTGTCCCCCAAAAGCTCATGTGTGAGACAATGCAAGGACATTCAGAGGTTGAAAGATTAAATCATGAGGGCTGGAGTGGTGGCTCAGTGGTTAAGGCACTTGCCCGACATGTGCAAGCACACAGGTTTAAACCCCAACACCCATATACACAACTAAGTGTCAGAGCAACGAAAGCCATGTGAAAAACTCAGTAAAAATCGATTCTCTCTCTCTCTCTCTCTCTCTCTCACTGTCCTTCTCTCTCTTAAAAAAAAAGATTAAATCACGGGTGCTTGAATCTAATCAGTGCATTGATCTCCTAATAGACTTACTGGGTGGTAACTGTAGGCAGGTGGGGAGTAGCTGTTCAGCTTTTTTCAAAGTGGTTCACTTGGGGTGTATCTTTGAGATTTGTTCAAAGTGGTTCACTGGGGGTGTATCTTTGAGGTTTCTGTTTTGTCCCTGGTATGCAGAGCTCTTTCTGCTTCCTGGTTGCCATGTCCTGAATTACCTTCCTCTGCCATGCCCTTGCACCATGATGTTCTGCCTCACATTAGGCCCAGAGCAATGGGATTGGCCTTCTATGGACTAAGACCTCTGAAACTGTGATCCAAAATAACTTTTATTCTCTAATTACTTCTAACAGGTCTTTTGATCACAGTGATGAAAAAGCTGACTGAAACACTAATAATCCAATTAAAAATATGCTAAGAACTTGAATCGAAATTTCAGCAAAGAAGGTATATAAATGATCCACAGACACATGAGAAAGCCCTCATTGTCCCTATCAGAGAAATAAAAATCAAAGCCACAATTTGATAGCACTTCACAACTATCAGTTTGACTCCTATTGATTGAGATGAGGATAGATAGTAAAATAGCTAGGTACTCAGGACAATATGCCCCATTTAAGCACACCTAGAAGCTAGCCTGTAGAGAAAGACTGAGGGCCATGCTCAGGGCCTTCAAAGGCACAAGACCATGAGGCTCACCTGAGGGAGCAACTCCTTTGTCCCAGAGGTGGAAAAACTGAAAGTGGGAGTGAACACACATGGGAACTAGGAAAGATTTGCTACCTGTTTTATGTAGATTTTCAACCAGTAATTTTAGTGCCTAGTTTCAATGCCTGTTTTCCATAGAGTTTAACCAATGATGCTGGTGCTTTTCTCAATGGCTGATTTACATAGATATTAATCAATGCTCATAACCAAAGCCAAAATATTGAAAGAATAAAAATAAAATAAAAAAAAAACCCTGGCTTAACACACGTAAGATAATATCCTATTTTCAGTTATTCCTCCATGTTGTGGAGACTACTCCCCTTCTTTAAATAAATCCTACTCCTTTTACTCTTCCCTTTCGTGATTGTCCATGCATTTTATTCTTCAAATTTGCAGATGAGAACCCAGAAGAAGATTGGCACCAAATTGTGCCGATATCCTGAGGTGTGCTTCCACACCAAAGCTACAGTGCACTGCTCAATTGCAGGGGAAAAATCCAGCTCTTAGCTGGGTAGCTGCTAACACTATTTCAACTGCAGAGATCTGCAGCCAGCCCAAATTCCCAGTTTTAACTTGGAAAAGCTGCAAACACTAAAAAGAGGCTATTTTGGTCACAGAAGTCTGCTACCAGCCCAAACACCATTCAGCAGGACCAGAAAACCAGGCCTCATCCTGAAACCCCTTCATCACTATCAAAAACAAAACATAAGCAAGGATGTGGAGAAACTGGAACCCTTGCACATTTTTGGTGAAAATGCAAAATGGGGCATGAGCTATGGAAAACATCATGGAATTTCCTCAAAACATGAAAAATAGAACTGCCATATGATGTGGCAATTGTGCTATGAGGTACATATCCTGCAGAACTGAAATCAGGATCTTGAAGAGATGAGCACTTCCATGCTCACTGTGGCACTATCCACAATAGCTAAGGTGTCAAAACAGCATAAGTGCCCACCAACAGATGAATGGTTGATGCAAATTAGAGCCCATGTATATCCAAAGGAATATGATTCAACCTTTAAAATGAAAGAAATTATGAAGTATGGAACAATGTGGATGGACCTTGAAGACACTAAGTGAAATAAGTCAGACTTAGAAAGACAAGTACTCCGTGATTCCATCTATATGGCATTTCTAAAGCAGATTCATTCACAAAATCAAGGACTTTAGTAACTGTTCTTAGTAAGGGCTGGAGGGATTAAGAAATTAGCAGTTATTAATCAATACACGTAAAATGTTAAATAAGATAAATAATCTTCATAGATCTATGCACTGCACTTATAGTTAACAATAATGTGGTGTATCTTTAACAATTGTCAAAAAAATAGATCTCGGGTATTGTGACTATTGTATTATTATCACATTGACAATGTTTTATTTTAATCAGCTTTTTCTAATTACATATGTATATTTTTTATATTTCCATTGTATTTTCTTGTATTCCTCCAGAATCATCTCATGACTTGGACATATAATTCTATCAAGTCATTTTATTTATATTTAATTTACTATAACTTATTATGGTTTTTCATGGAAGAGATAAGAGAAAAATGTTAACTTTTTTCAACAAGTCAAAATATTATTGTAAGAATGCAAGTAGCTTTGGAATAAATTTGTATGTTACTATGATAATGTATTTAATACTGAGTAAAAATATAAATCAAACCTACCTTTAAGGGAAGTCACTTTAAAATAGTATCGGGTTTAAATGTGTATTATGCTTATAAGTTTGTTCTTCATTTTCTGGTGCTGTCACATATCCAACAATTAGCACTTTAAAGGTGGAAGAGGCTAAGTGAAGGTATAATCTTAATCAATGACTCCCCCATATCATTTAATTGCATTTAAGGAGGTTAAAAATTAAGTTTGTCTCACACCTGCTGAAACTATCAGCCAGTATGTTAAATAAATCTTGTTTCACATTCATACGAACACACTCTGTCCTATATTAGAATTGAATTCTTGATCATCATGAAATGGATATACTCTGCTATGGAATAAAGAAACATATACTTTAAAAATCATATAGTTATATTTTATGAACTGTGAGGAACCTGTGAACTTCCCAAAGGAAATTTTATGGAGACGTGATATGGAGGCATAGCGTATCCGTACCATCTGTGGATATACTTTCTTTGAAGTCAAAGACTTATTCAAGAAAGCTGAAAATGTACTATGTGCCAGTACTGGGTTAAGATACAAGCCTTTATCTTTAGGCTAGTGGATAAAGAGCAAAGTAAGTAAGCAATTTCACTGTTGTGTTATCACACAATAGTGTGTGATGAAAGTAATTATACCTTGACAAATGGGCAGAGATGAAAGGTACCTAACACAGTTTCAGCAGCACAAGACAAATCTCTCTAGACATGAATAGTTTTCAAACTGAGACTGGAAGAAGGAATAAACTGCACCAAAATTGGAGACAAGACTTAGTGAACATAGGCAATAACATGACAAAGCACAGATTCAAGAAGATTCACTTCCCAGGTAACTCAGAACTCAGGTGAAGATTAATTAGGAAGCTGGAAAATGATACAGGTACCTGTGCATGAATGGTCTTTCAAGCTACTTTAAAGAATTTTACTTCATTTCAAAGATAAAGGGAATCCAACAAAGACTTGCATTTTTGCAAGGCCATTTTGAACTCTCTTAGATGAACACATTGCATAGGAACAAGACTAGAGACTGGAAAATCAGTGAGGAGGAAATGCATTAGTCTACTCAAGTGTTAATGGTGGCTTGAACTAATTTTATACCAGTGGGACATAAAAGCACAGGACAGTTTCAAGATAGAGCTGACTTAGCATGTTGAGTGCTTGTATTTTGAAGGTGAAGAGGAGAGAAGAAAAGGATGATATCCCAATTTTGAGCTTAAGCATCTGGGTAAATGTAAGCCATCACTAGTGTATAGACATCTGCTGACAAATAAAGGAAAAGGAAAAGAGAGCTTCAATGCAGGATAAGACACATTCATTTATAGCTTGCCAGCATCTGTCTAACTAATTGTCACATGGGAATCAAGTACTTTGTTGGCAGTGAAGCTTAAATATGGAGGACAGTAATTGGGCCACATGGGATTGGAACTACTAGGAGGAATGATCTACTCTGATTTAGTAACATGTGCCTGGCATGAACTTTCACTTGCCAAAGACATTGTTTCACTAATTAAAGAAGCGGAGGATGATATGGTAAAATTTTGAAAATATTTTCACTTATCTGAATTTCAAGTATTACACCACAAATGAGGTGACTCATTGCCCTCTTTCTGCAGTTATATAATTAATGCATCACATACAGTTAATGGTTACCACAGATGTTTCTGTTACTGTAAGCTGTGTCACCCTCCTGCAGGATCTGCCATTAGTAGAGGCACTCCTCATGTATCACCAGTACCATGTAATGAAATATCACATCTCCATGCTTTGACAGACAGTGTATGGTGTGCATGAATTTACAACAAATATTCATTCATTTCACAAATATTTATTGAGTGTCCCACTAGATTTTAGGCACTGGGAATAAAACAGCAAATAAAGTAGATCATGTTTGTACTTTCACAGGGTGAAGACAGAACATAAACAAAGAGTATGGCAGATGGAGATAAATATTATTAACAATATCAAATAAATGTAAGGATAATTGGAAGTGTGAGTGGTGGCACAATGAGCAGTTACTAATTTAAATAGTCATTATGGTAAGCCTCTTTACAAGGTGATGTTTGAGATAAAGGGAAAAGGGAGAGGACTATGGGGGTATCTATGGATGACTGCTTCAGGCAAATGTTTCTAGCAAGGACAGGACCTTGCCAAGTCTTATGCAAGCTGCATAAAGGGAAGAGGATAAGTAATAATATGGTCCTGTTGTCAGGCAAATTATATTTTAATACACGAAATAAAAAGTGAAAAATCAATAAAAATAAAAGTAATGGTATTTCTTCTAGCACAATGGACTGGGGAACAAAGAACTGATTTAGAACTGGTGCAAAAATTTATATCTCTGTTGTATCCATCTTTGAATGACATACTAGATTAACAGTACCTAAAATTATAGTAATGTGTAAATTTCAGTGTAGTCATTTGATATAAAAATGTTCTAGAGTATATAGCTAGTTTCCTGAGTAAGTCTGTTAACTTTATTCACAGGTTATTTTAAAAATAAAATAGGTTATAATTTGGATCTGGAATGGCTTCCAATGGCTGATGTGTTGAAGGCTCAGTCTCTACTGCAGCAATGTTCAGAGATGGGGCTCATGGGAAGTAACTGGGTCAGAGGGCTTGGACCTCATCAGTGGACTAATCTTTGATAGATTAATAATGAAATGGCATTATTGGAAGGTGGTGGAAACTGTATGAGGTGGGCCGAATGGAGGAAGTAGGTCACAGTGAGCTTGTACTAAACGAGGGTATCTTGTTTCTGGCACCTTCTTCCCTCCCTCTCTTTCTACTTCCTGGGGATCAAGAGGTGCCCTGCCCTGCTCCACCAAGCGCTCTCAGCTCCCAAGCCATGGAGACAACCAAACATGGAATGAAACCTCTGAAACTGTGAGCCAATATAAATCTTCCATAAAGTTGTTCTTCTCCGGTATTTGTCATAGCAAACAAAACAAACAAAAAAGCTCAAACAGTTGACTAACACCAATAACCCATTTGGAGCAATTGAAAACAAAATCTCTCCCTTCATTATGGAGCACAGAAGTAGGTCCTGAAAAAATGCTTTCTGCATGGATAGATAACTAAATGAAAAGAAAATAAATGCCCAGCATTTAATTATATTCATGAAAACATGATTTTGTTCATTTTAGCATTAATAAAGAGTACAAGGGAAGACATGTGCTTGGGCAAATCTCTGAATATGCTACCAAACGTATGTTATATTTGTAGGAAGTTGGGGTAACTCAGCACAAGCAACCAGACTGACAGGCATGTTCAGGAACTGGGTGGCTCTTTTGTGTAAAGATTTTTAGACTGACTTCATGTTTAAATGGCTGCCCAGTAAACAGCAGCATGTCTGGGAATAGCAGTTGCAGCTGCAAAATTCAGGAATCGTTAATGGCATGTGCAGAGTGAAAAGGCTCATTGTTCATAAATTGGTCTTTCAGCTACACCTGCATGTGGATTACAATTAGTGTCTAGTGTCATCATCAAATATGACAAATAACAATACAATGTATACATAGTTGTATGCCCTCGTTTTCAAGGTGACCATGCACATTTTCTCTAGTTTGCTAATTGATTAAGTACAAGAAATTTTCCTTGGTTCTGTTGCAGTCTACTTGAGGCCACAATTATTTCTACATTGATTTTATCAAAGTCTCCCCTTATGTCTTATGGTGAAGTACTTCCATGTTACTAGGGAAACAGATTCAATTGAGTGTCAGTGAATGGCTGAGAGAATTAAAGTGCCCTCTAACTACACCTGGGTTCAAGGGAAGCCACGAGACTACTATCTTAATTTGAGACTTCTGTGCATACATAAATAATCTCAGAGTAATCAAGAGATGTCATGTTTTTCATTATGTTGCTGTGAAAATATCACTCTTACTTTGGGCACTAATATGGATGCCTAAAACCATAATCGTGCAAAATTGCTATATTAATTATATGTCACATTAATATTTTTCCATTAGACTCATTTTTTATTAATATAATTAAATTATAATATATGGTTCTAGAAATCATTAAGAACTTCATTTGTTTGCACATATAATCAATAGTAATGATAAATTAAAAATGGCTAGTGGGTATAAAGCCAGTGCTGGAGTTAGCAGAAACTGCCAAACAACTGAATTCCTTTTTCTTATTTCTAGCCAATGTATAGTACATATGAGAAACAGGACCTGCCTGGATTAAAATAATAACTGTTCTTCCACATTTGCACCACCCTCTCCCCACTCTCTGAATTTCAAACAGTTATTGCTATACTGTGAAATCATATAAATGTATGTTAATTAAATAGGTAAATGTATGGATGCTTTCAAATAATTCAATCATTCTGTAGGATTACATCCAAGGTGAGCAGGATTTCACAGAGGCTTCTAGAGTATTAGGCATCCTTCTGATGAAACATGTGCTTCTTACCCACTTTTGCCAAATTTTTATTTTTTTGGGACTTGGGATTTGATCTGGGACCTCTCACATGCTATTCAAATGATATACCACTAAGCAATATCCCCAGCTCTCATTGGCTATCTTCAATGTTTTTGTCCTTCAGCCTTTGTCCCACCTCTCAGTGGAGCCAATGCTCATTGAAGGCTGATTTTACCCAAAGCTTTCATAACCTGTTTCTCTTGGATGAAACATGACAGTAGTAGAATCACAGGCAAAATTGCTGAGTATATGAGCATTTGGGCATTTTTTTCTGGAAAGAGAGAGTGTGAGAGAAGACCTATAGCTTTTATGATCTTTTCAAAGGCAGGCTGTTTTCCAACACTGGTTAAGAACTACCTTTAAGTGCCTTATCACATTATCAAAACAGTTACTCATTATGCTACTTTTAAGTGTTTGTTTTCATTGTTTGAGAAAATAATAAATTAAAAAGTATGCTAGAAAATAAGAATAATGGCTATTGTAGAATCTGACATATGTTAATGGGAAAATTCTTTTTTTGTTGTTGAGAAGAGAAATTAAACTGGGGGTACTTTACCTCTGAGCTACATCCCTAGTTATCTTTTATTTTTTATTTTGATACAAAATCTCACTAAGTTGCCAAAGTGAATTTGTGATCCTTTTATCTCAGCCTATAGAAACATTGGGATTACAGGTATGTGCTACAGTGTCTAGAGGAAATTTCTATTTTTATATTTCTTGGGTACGTTACTTTATATAGAATGAAATAAAGTTCAAAATTCTTTTTCAGGAGTAAACATTTCAATTAATAAAGCTTTAGTAAGACGTAGTATCTAGAAATCTATAAGGCACTACTTACAGAGAGCTTATACAAAATGTTAAATGTTATTAAATTTTAAATACCTTAATGAGAAAAAAATAACTTTGATATATACTGGATGTTACATTTAAGGAATCCACAAATATAATCAAATTACTACATACAACAAAATTTTCTTTGAGTACATAAGAAAAATGGTTAAATTAAACTGTGCAACCTGTGTTTACTGAGTTCCTGTTTGATTGTACGCTCTGTGGTGTGTCTAAAACTTGAGAGATATAAGAAGACACCATACTGTCCTCAAGTTTAGAGTCCAATGTTGGAGATAGTGGTAGATACTGAAGGGTGAGAGATATTTCCCTTAGGGGAAAATATGAGAGTCAAGTTCAAGTGTCTACCATGTCTTTGGGGTATAGGGGGAGCTTTGGAGAGGAAGAGTTTCAAACCAGATGATAAGGAGATGGGATAGGGGGATGTGGTGTGTGGTCAATGAATTAGGTAGTGGGGCAGTCAGCAGAAATGTGAAGCCATAACTGGGAGGTCGATGCCTTCAGGAAGTTGAAGATCTCCTTAGGAGAGCTGAAATGTTAAAGCTTTGAATCCTTCCTGCCAAATGAGATTCTGTTTCTTATCCAGAGTGTCATTGGGATCCACTAAAGACTTCAACAGTGGATTTAATTTGGACACAAGGGAGACAAGAATGCCATGCCATATGATACTTGAGGTGTTAATAGCTGAGAGAAATTAGTTTGAATACTCAAGCCTGTAAAATTTAACTTTTTTAATCCTCAGCTTTAAGCAATGGTTCCCAAAGAAAATAAAAATGGACCTCTCATTTCTTGCCAAAGAACCAGTCATTGTGTAAACAAAAACACATGACTGTAAAGAATCAACGACTTTAAGATTGTGTTCCAAATAGTCACGGATTAGTTACTCATAGGTTAGGAAAGAAACAATGATTAATATTGATTAGAAAATGCCAATTTTGTCAAATCCAATTAAGAATTATATGATAAACAGGTAGCACCTGCCCCTTCCGACACATTCTGGGATGAAAAGCACAAGGAACTAAGCAAAAAGAGAGATGAGGGCCATGTAGATGAGCAGGAGTGACGTGGACTAAGGGACAGTGACTGGCAGACACTGCCACACCAGGAAAGAGAAGTGGATGACTGGTGACAGACATAAGGGCTCTGTTATAGAGCTGAGAAAGAATAAAGCAAACTCCACCACCAGTAACAGGGAGGAAGAGGGAAAATAGGAGCTCTGCACTGGTTCCACCCCTGGACTCCACTGTGGCACCTATACTGCATGAGAGGGGAGGCTCTCAAATGCCCATAAAGTGGAAAGGCAATCGACATTTTGATTAGACTGTCCAGTGAAATGGAGTCAACAGATTTGAGTGGATAACTCCCAGGACTCCATTGCAGTTCAAAGGTGGAACCCGGAAAAGAGGGCATGGGACTGGCTCAGACATCAACTAGCCCAGAGGGATTTGGGTTGGTTCAGGCTAGGGAACCTAGCTCAGTTTGGTCCCTACCTTCCTGAGTCAGAGGGCTCATGTGACTACCAAAGATGGTGCATGAGCAGGCAAGAGACTGTAGGGTCTGGGTTCAGGAGGTCTGGAGGGATTGTGTATGCATCCAGTAGAGGGGGTTTGCTTTGCACTCATCCCCTGTACCTCAGATCCCTAAGTCCTTCAGAGTTGTGGATCCCCAGCAGAGGTCATCAGGGGTCAGCCTTTCAGAATGTGCGTTAACCTGAATTCTTCCAGGAAGTAATAGCTGAGCAAAGCTCAGGAGACTGAGCTATAGACCTTGTCAACCAGTCCTCCATTATTAGAATCCTGCAAAGCTTCCACCTGAGTGAGATCACAGTGCTTCTGTCTGTGGGTTCCTGCTAACAAAACCCAAATGACACTAAACATCTACCTCAAGGTGTAATGAGATAACCTCAGGGGTCACAATTCCAATTTCTCTTTAAGAATTTTTCGTTGTTGCTGTTGCTCTTTTTCCTCTGTTCTTGACGTTCATTTATGTGATGTCTGGAGAAGTTAATCACCTCACAGACATATACATATAAGCATACTGGCTGGCTCTAGCTGTTTTATTGTCTTTTCACTTTTTATTTTATGTTGTGTCTGTGTGACTGGATTCCAATTGTACTCCACCTTTCTGCTTCCCTCTATCCTTCTGTTTGGTAACAGTAAACTCTTTTACTCTTTTATCCACCATGCCTTTACCTTTTTATTTCTGTTCTTTCCTATTTTTTCACTTTTCCTTTCTTTCCTTTTCACCTTCAGATCCTACTCCGTCCCTTCCTCCTCTCTGCTTCTGCACTATAATTACAAGCCTCTTTATACCATCCTCTCACAGTTCTTTTTCTCTCAGTTGCCTGTATGTACACCATTTCTTACCTCTAAATGCATATTGCAAATTGAGCCACCTCTGTTAACATTGTATAACCACTACCACTGTGACTGCCAACTCAATATATGTTGATTGCTTTAAGCCTAATATAGATGATGGTTAAATTCTGTTTTTGCCCACTTGCCTACCCCACCATTGCTCTCCCAAGTGGTAAATAACATTGTAATAATTGTAAGAATAACTAAGTAACCAGGTTAACAAGTAACCAGCTCACTGACAGGCTGGATCAGTGGCTCAGTTGTTACAGAGCTTGCCTGGCATGGGAGGGCATGGATCTGAACCCCAGCACCACGTACACAACAAAGTGTTGCAGCAATGAAAGCCACATGAAAAACTAACTAAAATTGAGTATCTCTCTTCGCTTCTCCCTTTTAAAAAATGTTCACTGAAAACAGTAGTTTTTCATAGTGAGTGATTTCTTATATCTTGTGAGGTGCTGGAAATCTTAAGAGACTTTAATACTCCCCAAATTAAAACCTCTGATGTTGATCTAAATTTTCCTAATAGAACTCCAACTCAAACAAGTGAGGGGTCACAAATCCTAATTTACTATTAAGGACCCAAGGAGAAATAATCAGGGAGGGATCTAAGAATCTATCCTGTGCCACAGACCCTTACATCATATGCACTGAAAAACCTCAAACAAAGAAAACAATCATGCACAAAGGCTCATACACAAAATAAGAAGGAAAAGAAGAGCCTGCCTACTTACTCCCTGCATTCCTGCTGGCCTGTTTGAGTCCCCCTGGAAGGTGCTCAGGACACCACCAGTAAGGGACAACTCCCCTCCCACTCAGGAACAGCCCTGCTCAGTACCAACCAGGGGAGGATCCCTGCCTGGAGCAGCCCCACCTACCAGACACCTCCTGCTGGGCCTGTTTGAGTCCTCCCTCCCCTGGAAGGCCTCAGGACACCACCCCTAGGACCACCATCCGCATCTAGAGCAGTCCAGCTCAGGACCAGCCAGGGGAGGTTCCTCACCTGGAGCAGCACCCGCCTACCAATGCCCAGTGTTCCTTTTGGGGCCAGTTTGAGTCCTGATAGAAGGTAGTTCTCCATTTTGATAGGTTCTGATTTGCAGCCTTAAGCCAGGAACCAAAAGGTAGAACAACAACAGGACCAAGGCAGAAACAGCATCTAGATGAAGATGATCATCAAAGAGTTGGTGGCTTATCTGACTATTTGACTTGCAAAGAAAAACCATCTGAGTAACTGCCTGTTTTCCCCTCAGGAAAACAGGAGGACTAAGTGAGAAGACAAAAGGGATGAAAATCTCCATTATCAAAGAAATAGACATACTCATAAAGGAAGTAACAGAGCTAAAATCTGCAGTCAATGACATAATAGAACCATGGAAGAATTTAATAAGACTAACTTCTATAGAAAACAGAATCTCAGCTCTTGAAGAAAGAACTTCTGACAATGAGGACAGGCTGAGCAAGCTAGAGTGCACAGATGACAAGAAAAAAAAACTCACAGAACATGAACAGAATTTTTTAAATGTTTGGGATGAAATGAGAAGAAACAATTTAAGAGTAATTGGGATACAGGAAGAAATTGAAACAGAAATAAATGGGATAAGGAACATTCTTAAGAAAATTGCTAAAGAAAAATTTTCCCATATAAAAATAGAGTCATACATGCTCATCCAGGAACCTTATAGGACACCCAATAGGCCTAATAAAATGAGAAGCTCACCAAGACACACCATATTCAAAATGTACAACAGGGAGATCAAGGAAAGAATATTGAAAGTGACAAGGGAGAAACGCCAAATCACATTCAGAGGCAAACCAATCAGAATCACATCTGACTTTTCAGGTCAGACTCTGGAATCAAGAAGATCTTGGAAAGAGATCTTTCAACACCTGAATGAACACAACATGCAGCGAAGAATACTATACCCAGCAAAACTCAGTTACAAATTTGAGGGAGAAATAGGAACTTTTTTTGATAAGAACAAATTTGCAGCATTTGTGAACAGAAAACCAACATTACAAAGAATTATCAAAGTTAAACTTCAGATAGAAGTACAAGCTAATGTTTCTCAAAACCCACAATCAGAGGAAATTTAATAAAGGTGCAGGCTATCCACAGACAACTAAGACAGCACAGAAGTTACTAATAAAACACAATGAATATGAACCACAACCACATAACAATTCTAAAACT